>SZYC01004087.1:779866-842192 GCA_010883035.1 Poeciliopsis occidentalis | reverse complement strand
CTTCTCTTCTCTTCTCTTCTCTTCTCTTCTCTTCTCTTCTCTTCTCTAGGATTTTGGCGCTTCTTTGACAGAGAGTTTAAATAAATGCAAACAAAATCTCATTACATCACAACAGCAGGATTATGAATCATAACTCATCATTAAACTGCTAAAAAGCTAAATATTACCTCACAAATAAGTGAGCAGGCCTTCTTTAAATTTTCTAACTAATTCAACCTGAATTTCATATTATGTTGCAAACTTTTTATTAGCCAAGCTCACAGATAGAACAAATTTATTAAAACTTCTCTATTACCTGTCACATGTAATATTTTATTTTACTTTTTATTTTATTTCATTTAATTTATTTTATAATATTAATTCTACTTAATTAAATTAAACTGAAATATAATATAATTAGTAGAATATAATTGTGGATGTATAATATGGTTTCTAACATAAACAAAGCATTAATGAGTAAAAACCATGTTAAGTTTTTCTAAATAAGCTTGTAACAAACAGTTTTAGGCTCCAGCGGTTCTACAGGCTTTTCCCTGGATGCAGGATAATTAGGCCCTTCTCATTTGAAATATTAAAATGATGGAAAGTTTGTGTCACTGTGTTGATTTTCACATAATACTGTGATGATGTTAATGGCGCCTGTGATTAGAGCAGGTTAAGTGCTTGACCTTGTCTCTGTGTGCGCCTGTTCATGTGTCTGGGAGGGGGTTTGACCTGTGATGATCTTTAAGATGATGAGTGGTTCCTGATACTTGAAGCCCTCACCACTGCTTTCTGTATGCTTGGTACCGAGCTCATCAGCCTCCAGACGGAAACGCGCAATCCATCACGGCTGCAGCATGGTTCTCCTCCGGCTCTGCTTGCTTGTAGGTTCTGCTGACTTTGTTGTGTTCGGATTCATTCGGTAGAGCCGACCTGCTTTGTGTGGGATTCAAATGTTCAGTTTCAGTAAGAACCAGGAAAGGAAAGTCACAGCAACATACCCACATCAAACCCAAGAGTAACCAACCCCTCCTACAGAAAATCTGCCACAACGGGCAGAAACCAACGACTGTGACGGTCCGTGAGTCAGAAATGAAAATGGAGCAGCAGAACTGATCAATCAGTCAAGTTTATTTCCGTAGCACATTTCAGCAACAAGGCAGTTCAAAGTGCTTTGCATCATAAAAACAGAAAAAATACAAAGTCATTGAAAACAATTGAGAAAACCAGTAAACATTACACATTGCCATCGTTGCCCATCAAAATATTGGTCAGTGTTTCATTTATTATGGTTCAAACGCAACTCCAAAGAGATCTGGACTAAAATGACCATTTTTGTCGAGATTTAAAGGAACTTGGCCTCAGTCTTCATAATTTCTGAAGAAATTATGTTCAAGTTAAATCCATGAAATATTCAGTAAAAAATCATTTTGGAATTAAAGGAAGACTATTATTGAAGAAGCGGAGCTGTACGTGAAAAATGGACACACATAATTAAATATAGAGAAAACAAAGGAGGTAAAATACAAGATTTGTAACATTTTTGAGTGGCTCGTACAATTTCCCTTCAGCTTTCAATTATTTACTTTATTATTTCACTGCAATGCTTATTTTGTTTTGTTTTTGTCTGATGTTTTATGTTTTTATCATTTTAAGCATATTGAGCTGGTTTTTGTACTGTCCCCAAAAACTTTTCTTTGTATGTCTAGCAACAGCAGTCGTGAATAAAAAAACTACATTTCCACACCTTCTTAACTTGGCAGGTCAGAAATTTATTAGTGATAATAGTTACCTGGAACCTCAGTTGAAAAAATACAATAAATCTTTTAACATTTTCTAAATGTATCTCTACAAAACAGGGATATTTATGAGCATTAAATATCCTCCCAGGGTATTTTATGTCAACAGCATTAATTTCTGTCTGCAAACTCACAGACAATGCTAAAAAAAAATATATATATATAAGAAAACATTGATCAGTTTGACTGAGAGCCAATCAAATAGATAAAAATAAGTTATTTTACTTATATATTTCATTATTATAAAGCTACTTATATTTAGAATAATATATTATTTTTCTTGTCAGAAACTTTCTTATCCATTTTGTGATTTCTATATTAGTTTGAGGAGCAAAAAGCTTGATAAATTGATAAATTGACTGGCAGGTAATAAGAGGGATTGAAAATGGCAAATAAGTTATTTTTACTTGTGTTTTATGTTATTATAAAGTAACGTGTTTTTCAGGAATATTGCGCTTTTCAGGTCAGTGTTTTTGTGATTTTCGAGCTTGCTATGTTAAGCTTAAGAAGCAAAGCGGCTTCATAAAATCGGCTTCCAGCCAATCAGAGAGATAATTATGGCAGCTAAAATTGCTAATAAGATTTTTTTGAGATGTGTTTTATGATAATAACTGAAATAAAGATTCGAATTTATTTTTAAAAAATAATAATAAAAAAATATATATAATTTAAAGATTTATTGGATTCAGTTTTTTTTTTAATTTTTGCTATTTGTTTTCTCATCTTCCCTCTAACTTTATGAGGTCTCCCTAGCGCCCCCAGGCGGCCACCACTTCAAATAACGCTGACATATTGTAAGGTTTATTAACTTATTAATTATTACAGGAATAGTTAAAATAGACAAATGCAAATTTTTGGAGAGATAATCAAATTTCTCTGCTTTTTTCATTGAATTTAAAAAATATTTGCTTTCAATTAGACTAATCAAAAATCAAAAGCAACATTATTATTATTTTTTTACTTATACATTCCCTGACTAATCCTCTGATGTTATACACTTCAATGTTTTATTGTTATTCATTGATACAAGTAAAGATTTTGGAGAAATAAAGTCATATTTTAAGCAAAGTCGAAATTTTTTGACAGTCACCCAGCAGACAAAATTAGAGGAGAATAACATTAAATATTTATACATTTCAGCATTTTTTTCTCTTAAATCAATGCACTGTCATCATCATCATCATTATTATTATTATCATTATTATTATTATTATTATGCAAAGAGGCGCTAAGTCAAGTAAACAGTAAAGTCTGCTGACGATGCAGGACTACTGAGTGTTGGGTATCAATCTGAAGCTTCAGTAAACATTCTCGTAAAGCATCTCTGCACCACTTAGCCAACTCACAGCTGAAGGTCTGGACTGGCTGTGATTGAGTCTGAAAGAAGAACAGAGACGTTGGGACACATCAGCCCACAGCTGGGCAGCAGATGGTCGGAGCACACACTCTCACTAACATCCAGGACGATTTCTCATCCGTGGCTACAGACTATTAACATTTGGAAGCTTGTTTGCTCATATCTGATTGGGTACGGACATTTAGACATATGTGCCGCTCATGTTAACGTGGGCGAGTGAAAGCACTTTCGTTGTGAAATTGTCCAAATAAACACTTGTTTTTTGTCCATTTATCATCCTTTAACCTTTCAGATTTGTTTTTCATTGCTTAGATTTAGCCTAGAGTGACTTCTCTCCTTTCCTTTGTCGTTTCTTTTTATTAATGTTTGTAATCTCAAAGTAACTTTTTGTTCCTTTTTGTTCTTGATCTCTATGTCATGCATCCTGTTATTACTTTGTTCATATTACAGTCATAAAACTGAACCACTGTTTTCAATATGGAGCACCAAATGATGTGCATGTCAACTAAAATGTTTGTTCTGCTTCTTGCAGATGATGCAGTGTCACACATGTGAAAACGGTAAGGGGGGTTCGGCCGTTATGTGGTTGGTTAAGCTCAGCCCTGCCAGTCACAGCATCTCCTTGAATCATCTGCACCAGAGCACCAATCACAGTTCACTACAGCTATAATGGAAAGCCACAACCTGGAAAGATTCAGTCTCTCTCATGTGGAAAGTTAAGCCTTATGCTTCTTATCCAGCTTAACACATGTGCTGGCTTGAAGCCTTTGACTGAAATCAAGATTTTCTGTTGTACTTACATTAAGCAATCACTCAGCATTTAATTGGATTTTAATATTGTTTTGCTAAGTTTGCAGAATTTTAGTTAAAGCAACCACACAGATGCCTATTTGGCTTGTTTTTGGGCTCCTCTGCTACTGTCTCTTTCTTCATTAACATTTCTGCTTCCACCTCTTTATTTCCAAAACCACATTTTTCCCATTCACAAAATACTCAGGATTCACCTTGTTCAATTTCCTCCTTCCTTCCTGCGTGTGATGGAAACATAAGAAACAGCTCTCTGATGTCTTGGAGTTGCGCTGGCAGCAGTAAATCTTCCCAGAGACTGAATCATGCAGACGGAGAAAATGTGATCTAACAGCGACCGGTCCCCTGGTTTTGTTCTGCACTAATAAATCCTCGTTGAGAGGATCTCTGTTCATGCTGCGCTGCTCTGCCAGCTGCTGCCGAGTGTTGCACAAATCTGACAAGAGCTGAAACATAGGCAGCACAGTCTTCAGCTGGGAACTGGAGCCCCGGTCAGCAGCTGCTTACAGGGATCTGAAACAAAGCTCCATCTAAAACCTGATGGTCCCGTCAGAGAGCTTTTGTCTTTACACAACATTCGATTTTTGCGTGAGCTCTTCAATAATCTCAGACTTTGTTTGGGTGGAACTTATAATTCAAATGAAATAAACAGCACAGTTTATCATTTTGGAGTAATTTTAATACACAATCTATTTCAGATCCAACTCAACCTGGCTGCAGATTTGAGGTGGAGGACCAGTCAGATTTACTGATAATAACTGTCTTTTTAGGTTACACCACATAACACAGCCTGCTTCTTACATGGACCCTATAAACACCCATAGGTTACCGACCAGGTACTTATGGAGTACTTACAGTGTACATGACGACTTAATTACACACAATCTTTAGGATATACTTCTTGTAGTACACTCCAAAAACACAGAATCTTACCACGTATTTATGGTTTGGTTTCTATTGCAAATATCTTGATACACTTGAATAACACAAAACTAACTTACAAGCAACTTTTCAGCAAAATATAGGAGCTTGTTTTGAGTAAATAAGTTCTTAATATTGAGGAAGAATAATTAGTTTCGCTGGCCGATTATTTCACTCATAATATGGGAAAAATGTTTTGTTAGAAGTTAAATAATCTGCCTGTGGAACTAGAACTTTTTCATCAATATTAAGGAATTATTGACTTAAAACAAGTTCCATAACTTGCTGAAAAGTTATTTGTAAGTTAGTTTTGTCTTATTTCAAGTGAACTATTATATCTGCACTATAAACTAAACAAAAATACTTGGTAAAATATTTTGTTTTGCGGCTCTCCAAAGGGTGGCTGAAGGTACTAATGGGAAAATGATAAAATAATGAGACATTACCATTGGAGGATTCACTATGGAGTACTTGGTTTTCCTATAACTGGACTTATATCAAGTACATATGGAGGAAACTGAGTCCTTAAGAGGCAACTATGTGGTTCCTACAAGTTAGCTATGCTGACAGAGTCCTGACAGGAGTTACTTCTCTGTTAACAAGGTCTATGAAAAGGTTCATCTTCACCAAGAACATACAGAATCCAGGCTAGGAGTATTTTTAAAATTCTTCTGTCCACCTTTACTTACAGCTTTCCTTGGTTTGCTTTTTAAAGTCAATTAAGTAAAATATTGTTCTTTTATTTGCATGCAGCTATAAACTCATCGACATCTTCTGTTATTTTTTTCCAAATCAAATTAGTTTTGATTCTTTGTTGGTAATATTTATATAAATTTGAGCTATTCCATAATCTTAAAAGGTACTGTTGTTTGCAAAATTACAACCACAACTACAGCCAAGACTTTCATGACACACTCACAGACGACTATCTGGTGTGTTATTAACCTGACGTATATTAACTAATAACCTTTGATGTGTTTTACTGATCTGTTGTTCCTCTTTGTTTCCTGTGATGTAACCTGTGAACTCCATGGCTTATTTCTCTCTGCATCTGGTCTTTATTTTATTATTTTGCCCTGGGTGTTGTAAGTAAACACACTGAGAAGAGCCAAACATTGAATCAGCCTTACTGTGCACAAAATGAAATAATTGACTAATAGGATGACAAAAAAACTTCTTCTATTTATTTATAAACAAATAATCTGTATTTACAATAATAAACTTGTTTTTTAGAAAAGGGAGATATGCAGCTCAAACATAAATGTCATCATTTGATGTGCTGTACCTGATTATAGCATATGCTGATTCTCATTTCCAGTCCTTTTATATTTTCTTGTATTTAATTTCTGACCATCAAACGTACACTCAGATTAAAAATTTACATCAGAAAGTAATGAGGTAGTTATATTTTAAGGCCATGTTTGCTTTATCCATATACTGAAAATGAATTTTATACTAATTTATTCTTAAATATTTTTATCAGAAGACATTGGTGGCCATACTCAGAATGCCTAAGCATGGATTCAAGATGAATAATACAAACAAAGAGTTAAAATCTTAAAACATTTTCTCACATTGGTGTGTTTTGGATGTTAGTTACTCAAACTAAACTGGTTATGGAATCATTACTGCAATAATTTATTATGTTTTAGTCCTTGAAGGTGGTAATTTGCTCTAATGCTTCTAATGACTTGCAATTTATTCTTCTGTGTAACAACTGCTTTAATATTCTTGATAAAATCACTCTGGTGTGGCATATCTCTACATATTACCAGTATGCAAATGCAATGTGGTGTCAGGTTAGATTCTGCTGTGATGCACACTGAGCTTACAGCTGTTTCTATCGATTCGTCTGAAGTATGTCCTGATGTTCTCTAAAAGCAGTGAAAATTCACCAGTCATGCACCAGAGACAAAGAAATGAGCCTTAAGATTACAATAGACAATACAGAACAAAGTAATCACTTCTATCCCTTCAGTTTATACAGTCAATATTACTTGACTCTTTGTTGCTCTTTACAGTGTCCTACACAATTTACAGTTAAGCCCAAAGTTCTTTGTTAATTTTACCATCATGTTTCTGATTTCAGGCAGCATTGAGGTTTCTGAGTTGGATTTTCTTCCAACTTGAATCTGGGAGAAAATCCATGGAGGGATTTTCAGATTAGGTCGATGGCAAGAAGGCGTTCAACCATCAGAAACTTGGAGCTTGTCACCAAAGGTACAGGATATAGTCAGAATTGAAGTGAAAACATGCAAAAATGTTTGGATATAAGAACAATTTGACTGTTGTATACATGGCAAAGGTTTTTTTAATCCACTGAATAGAGTGTAAATAATTTCTGACATGTTATGTACAGAAAAAAAAACAATAATGACCATGATATTCTTTTAACACAACTGTAATATTGTAGTTAGATGTTGGTTACATTTCCTACCAGAAACAAACATCTTTTGAATGGAAGTAATTCTAGGGGTTTTATTTTGGGCTAAACTGTATGAATCATTAAACACATGAATCTGATTGTTTTGCTTCTTTTTATGTTGAAATGTTCTTCAATATCTTTACATCTCCATTCTCTGGCAGAAGAGAATATTTTGACTCTTTTGCTGTTTGTTAGAGTCTAATTTAACAAGCTTTTATTTAGGTTTTTTTTTTTTCATATGGCAACCAAACTGACCAAAACAGAAATTAAAAGGTTGAGTCTATTAAAAAAGATCGGCTTCTTTTTAAATATTTCTTTATTTCAAACTAATCCCTTCTTTGTTTCATGCAGAATGTCATAAAAATGTTTATTTTGTTTTCCAGTAATGAATCTTTAAACTCTCTCATGTCTTGTTATGTGTGTTAACTGTACTTGTGTTCATTATAAGGAAAAGAGGATACATTTACATAGGGAAGCATTTCTGATTAAATTTATTTCTGGTCAACTAAATTCTGCTTGTCTTTATTTATTACTTAAAAAATTGTTTAAGATATTAACTTGTCACAGCGTAGTAAAAGCTATGAATCAGGACGTGTATGAGCAGTTTTTGTGCTGTTGCGGCTGCGGTGACTAAGCGCGCAGTCAGAGCTGAACAGTGAGAGACAGAAAGCAGGAACGGTATAAATCCTGGTGTGTTTGAAGGGGGGCGGTTTGTGTGGTTGTAATGGCCTGTTTCAGGGGCTTGAGCTTTACTTTAGCTCCCAGTGACAGAAACAGCCGTCAAGAGGCCCAAGGTGTGTTTAGAGCTTGAGAGAAATGTTGTGTACCCCGACGACCTCCATGGATTTGTAATGACACGAGTTTGACTCCCAAATACAGAAAAAGGTCAGTTTCGCCTTGATAACATGTATGTTTCTGCACCATAATGATCCTCTAGACGAAGATGTGAAGGTATTTCAGCTGCTAAAGTGGTTCTTAAATGCGAACTGCATACGTTTTGTTGCATTTGCTTAACTGTTCTTGCTTCAGACTGACCACAGAGTTAGTTTGTTTTAAACTCGCGCTTGAAACTAACTCCCAAACCTTAAACACAAACAACATTTCCACTGAAACCTTTCTGAAATATGCTTCTCTCCACTTATTCAGCCAGTTTTTCCTTACAAAGTTATTTCTTCTTCATGTTGAACTCCACCTATTCTGCTTTAAATACCTTTTATTATGTGTCCAAATTTGTAATAATTTGGTAATAAAAATGTTTTTAGTTTTAAATATATATATTTTTTTACCATTGTGGATTTTATGCTTTTTCTTTGAAGATGTAGAAGTCACACATCTTATTTTCCTTTTATTATAAATATATTTTTTAAAAAATTAAATGAGCCATACTCAGTGTAATGATTAATTTCTTATTTAATCCAGTGAAACAGGGTAGAAACTTCTAAATGAACTTTTAAGTTATGAAACAAAAAATGCAAACAGGAAGATGTCAGCTCCATATGTTGCTGCGTTTTACAACACAACTATATTGTACACAATCCACGTTTCACAGAACTACTACAGAAATCTGTAGCATTAATTTATTTATGTATATTGCAAATAATATGATGTTTACTCTAAACTTTAAAGTTGTTTTATGTTTCCTAGGGGTAATATGTTTTAAAAATCAGAAAGTTATTTGTATTTTGTTTCCATAAATGCATGAATAGACACTTTCAGTCTCTTTTATAGATGTCATTTAAACAACCCAACCCTTGTACATGGCTACATTAGCATTTATTTGGGAGTTTCTGGCCTCTGCTGCATGAGTGTTTCCACCGTACCAGTCCACTTTTATTTACTTATATGGGTAACTTATGAGTAATTTGAATGTTAAGCAAATAAAGTTATTATTTATTTGAAAGTATATTTCAGTTTTTTAATTATTTTGTGTCATTCAGAAGTCTTTAGTCCCACCTTGCTCTCACTACTGTTGCTTTTTTAACTCTCCGGGTTGAATATGAATCAATACATCTCTTATTCTTTACTGATTTTCAGATTTTTATTTTGTGCTTTAATTGATTCTTTGATTCTTCAGGCTGTGTTTGACCAACAAGCTGGTTACTTACAGACTCAAGAAAAAATTCAATCAAATCCAATGAAATCTAATCTAAGGAAACTCCTCCTCCATGGACACAGCACCTTCTTTCGAGAAATCTCATCAAATAAAATGTTTGTTTCTGGCCTTTTCAATAAGTCCAAATTAAAAAACCCTAATAAATGCAATTCCAATTTACTTCACGAGATTTTATTTTCCTCTAACATGTTACATTCCTTTCCAAACACCTGAAGCCCTTCAGCTGAAGGAGTTGTATGACAAAAAAATTAAAAAGCTGGCTTAAATCAGTTTCTCTCAAAACACTGCAGGGCAAAATTAATGTACATGTGAGGGGATTCAAAATTGTCCTTTTTATTGTTTTTCTTATCGACATCATAACACTGTAACAAAAACATGTTCTCCAAAAGAAAGAGACAGATGAACCATTAAAATATTTAGTGGAGTACTGATTCCCAATCGTCTTGACGTCCCTGTGTGATAAATAAGAAAAAAATAAAAACAGCTTTGACTCCATCCAAAGTCAAAGCTGTTTGACTTTGGCATTCAATTCTAGAAGCATTTATCTGTAATTAAAAAAATTTAGTGTTGGTGGATTATGTGCTGTTTTTTTTTAAAGACTTGTCTCCTTTCTATTGCAGTGTGTAAAACAAACATCAGTTTGAGTTTTTCTTTCTCTATTTCTAGTTTTTTTTCTTTTATTAGTTTTCAAATCGGTTTTGGCTCCTCTTATCTAATAGAGGTGCAGGATTAATTTCTTCTGAAATTCCTGCAATAAAAACACGTCTTGGACATTTTCCTGAAAAAAACAACACAATGATAAAGAAATGAGTAGCACTCGCTAAAGATGAGGGTCATGGCAGGGAGGCCTTCCAACCTCAAAGAGTTAATCATCACATCAGATCAATTTCAGTGAAAACATGCAAAAAGCTGAGCAGCAATTATAAGAAGAGTTTGGCTGATGCAATCCAAGGTTTAACCCTGACCTATAACCCTGACATTTCACAACTTGGTGGACTACTATATTGTGCAACTTCTGTTTAAAATACACAACTTTTGCAAAAAACATTTATTAATAGAGAGATCATTTGAGATGATCAGAGATTTTTAAAAAGAACAAAACAAATGGAACATCTGTTTATGGAACATTTTGCCTTCATAAACCAAGGAGAGTGAATACATTTTTACTTTTCAGAAATTATAAAATATAATATTCTATCAATGTATAATGAATTACACTGAGTGCTAACACATGTTTTTTCATTGCTAATATATATGTTTGTTCTCTACAATTATTATTATTGTTATTATATATTCATTGCCTGTCTGTAGATGTGTCTATGTGGATGCTCAGTTGTTTATGGTTAAGTGAATCAACTTTAGAGAAGTTGTAGACTACATAACACTTTGTTTCTTCAAAACATTTGTTTATGTCAACATGTCATGTGTTTGTTTTAAAATATAAAAGAATGAAATAAACAGGCAAACAAATAAATAAAAAAGTAAATATTAATAAATAGCTTTTTCAGAACAGTAGTTTGTAATAGTTTATTGTCCTTTGAGATGTACTTCTATTTTTAAAGGTTTTGTTGGCTCTAGTGGCTTTTATTTGAAAGTAGTTCAACAGGAAAGAGGACAATGCAACAAATGTTGCCAGGCTGGGAGTCGAACCTGCGACCACCGGCATGAGGACCATGTGGGTTGTGCATTGTCCCTGCACCACCACAGCACCCTGAGGTGTATGTTTCTCATTTCCTGTCAGAGTCAAACTTCCTGGATGAAAGAATCATTTTGAAATCAATGAAGGTATGAATACTTTTGGGCTTACCTGTGTGACCCATGACAAAGCAACAGCTCTGGCCCTGTCTCCCTCCCTCGCTGTGTGTGTGTTGCAGGGTCAGCTGAAGGAGCCGCTCCTGCTGATGCAGAGCAGAGGCTCCGTGGCCCAGGGGGCCATCCATCATCTCCATCAGGCTTAAGTGAGGCTCTCTGGAATGGAACGGCACCAGGCTACAACCGCCTGGGCCCACCGGTCTGACTCGGGCTAAATAAACACCACCCCCTTCATCATCATCATTATCATCTTTCTCTCGAGACTAATTTAGGGTCAACATCATCAGCAGCAGTCGGGATAGAGAGCTGGTGGGGTTATCTGGCCTCAGCATTCTTTTGTCAGTAACACAACATTATACATGCGGACGTTTACAGTCTCACATCATTCGCTCACATCACACCTTTTAAACAGTTTTACTGGCGTCAAATAGCTGGATTCATTTCAAAGGAGGAACATTTAAATGGGCAGTTTTATGTGTTTTACAGGCACATAGTGCCACTTTTTAGCACAATCAAGTAACTGTTACCTTGAGTTGTTATAATTATCAAAATAATATCAAACATGACTTTGCAATTAAATGCCTTGAAATTGTGTCTCTGTCTCTTTGAAAACTTTAAAAACCTTTATGAAACCACAGGAAGGCATCACAACATCGCTCCTCGAAGTTTTTACCAGTGTTGAACTGTGAAGTAGCTCGTGTGATGAGCTCTCAGCAGATGTGCAGCTCCTCCGGGGCTTTGCTAATTGCTGCTGGCTAGTTTGCAGGAGCTGAGTGGAGGAGTTGCAAGGGAGTAGTGCTCTGTGAGGCAGAAGCTCAGAAGCCTGGAAACTGTAGCTCTGAATACCTTTATAATATGATGTAAAATTCAAAAGAGTTGATTTTACATAACCCTAATTTGTCTTTACACTGTGTTTATTTTACAGCAGGTAATTTCTCTGGTCATTTATTCCTAAACTATTTAGTTTTGCATTGAGTATCTTAAATGAAATGTCATTCTTGCTGGACACCCTGTGGAGCATGGGATGTAAACAAATCATTTTGCATCTAACGAAATAATATCTTAGCATGTAAACAATGAGGAAATGCAAATCTGTATACATGTCACAATAAACCTTTTTAAAGTTTGTAGAAGTTTAAAGGCATTCAATTCTAGAAGCATTTATCTGTAATTAAAAAAATTTAGTGTTGGTGGATTATGTGCTGTTTTTTTTTTTAAGACTTGTCTCCTTTCTATTGCAGTGTGTAAAACAAAAAAAAAATCAGAATTTTTTTTAATGCATACACAAACACACAGAGATCCACAAAGGTCAAGTGTCAAAGGTCATATTGTGTCTGGAGAGGAATTAGTCTTTGCCTGTTTGATCTCAAGCATGCACACATCTTTGTGAACCTCTCCACTCACTTTCTCTGGACTTGCATCCCATTTAAACTTAACAAAAACCAAGATACTTGTGATTTCACAGCACACACACATACACACGCACATATGGAAATAAACACACACACGCATGCAAATAAACACACATGTTTCTGTTTTTCAAAAGAACGTTACATGAACTTTCTGGTCAAGCAACTCAAGTTATCTTATTTCAAACCCCACTGACGCGTCTAACCTTACATAACCTATACAAGCTTATTGTCTGGCCTTCTTAACCCACAGAGAATGAAGGTTTAGACTTGGGCAACATGGGCCCAAGACCAGAGAAACAATACAATGGGGCAAACACAAGCAGCAGATAAAAAAAATGATAATTTGTTACTACTCACTTCAATGGTGCCAACAGGAAATCCTGCTGTGATGTGGCCAGCAATTTGCAGAAAAAATGAGCTTTTTGTGTCCATCATAAATCTGGCTGAATTATTTACCTCTTATCAGAAATAAGGAAAGTGATTTAAAGTGGCTCATTTTCTGGAATGGACCCATTTTATAGTTATAATCCATATATTGTTTTTTTAGAACAGAAGCCTATTATTAGCATGTTTTATCCATTCTCAAAACAGGTTTGATTTTTATGTTGGAGACCAAGTGACATCCAGTTTCAATTGTCTAACTGCTGAATTTACAAGTTAAAATGGTTTTATTGTATTAACATATGAAGAAAGATTTCACAACATGACAGATTTAGGTTTAGAATAACGTATTAAGTCAACCAACATGCTTTTTCAGACTAGAATGAAATATAATTTTGTAACGGCCCAGCCAAAGTCCAGCACCTTCTAGCATCTGGAAATTGTTTCAAAGGATGAACCAGACTGGAGCAGCTCCTCAATTTTCTGACTTTCCCATCATATAAAACAATAAAGTAGTTTGTTCCAGGTCTGGCCTTGGAATACAAGAACAGGTGTGCCTCAATTCAAATCTGACACTTAACCAATCAGAAGTTTCCAAAGCCTTGCCATCGTCATCTGGGCTTTCTCCAACTATTTAAAGAGATAGTAATAATTCTGTGTCCAAACTTGATTTTGAAGACATCGATAATTAAATCTCTGACATATTCTCTCAAAATTGTTTACGATAAGTATTATGGTCATACTAATAAAAAATAAAGAAGAATAATATCATATTACAATATAGTTGTACTAGAATAAAGTTGAAATGAATTGATAATAGTCAGTATTATGAGAACAAAGTTGAATAATTGGATAATAAAGTAATAGCATTTTGAGAATCAAGTTGAAATATTATGACCTTATTCACAGAATTGTATTTCTTGTTTATTGCTCAAATACACTGTTGTAATTGTAGCATTTACCAAATAAAAATACATTTGGTAATTCCAAAGGACCAGAAACAAGAGATGTTTTGTCTGATTTAATTTCAGACAGTGAGGAAAAAAAACAAACTATTTTAATATAGAACTAAACATGTGAGGGTGTAAATCAGATTCCTTTAAAATAATGATATTTCAAAGACTTAAATAAAATAAAATCTTCAAAGTTTAATTTTATTTAGTTCAGGTGCATTTCCCCAGTTCAGCCTTTACAGACTCTCTCCATCTCACTTTACTGATCCGTCTTTCAGGTGCCTCATCTCATCCAACGACCCGACAAATGCAGGCTAGCAGGCGCTCACGCTTTCCAAAATCCATTAAAAACAACCCAAACATGGACAAATATTATTCATCACTTCAAATGATCCATATATTAGGATGAACACATTATTATTGATATAAATAAATAAAACTGTCTTCTTTTTCCCACATCATCAGTAAAGATTAACAATTTTTTGAAACTTCAGCAGGGGCGATTTACTTTGATCAGAATTTCAGCTGAAGTTGTAGTGTTGGAAATAAAAAAAAAATAGATGTAACAGTCAAGCAGGGATCATGGCGTTGTGGCAGGGACAGCGAAAACAGCAGAATGAGCTGAAAGTCAACTACATTTGTTGTAAATGGGACAAACACATGCAGACGCAAGAACAATGTGGATCCAACTCAGAAGACCATAATTTATCAAGTAAGCCCACACTGGAAGGGTCGACCCTCCACACTGGAACAATCAATGCGATCTCAACACTTTCAACATTAACGGTTCAATCCCTAAACGTGTAAAACTCTACTCCTGCATGGCCAAAGAAGACTCAAACTTTTCAGTTTTTTGGGGGATTTAAAATGATGGGTGTCATAAATTCACATTGTGCCACTGAAGACTAAAAACCTAGCAGAATTAACAAAGTGGTCTTAATCACTCTTGTCTTGATCAGGAGACATAGATTCTTTAAAAGCAAGCAGAACAGTGTTTGGTTCAGGAACTTAAACAAGTCAGCAGGACAGACAAACCTCTGGTCTGTCTGCTGCTCTAAACGTAATAAGTGCTCTTATCACTTATGCTAATGTCGCTAAATGTAGTGTTTTTTGTTCAGCTCAGCTTACTTTGATAGCAGAAGACCTGAAGGCCTTATGAGAACATTTAGTCAAATAAATCCTGCTGTAATTTTGTTCCATTCAATCCAGTAGTCAGTTTAACTAAATGTAGTCAAATTTACTATATTAGCACTTCCAACAGAGCAGCTTGGAAAAAGTTGTCAGACTACATCTAATCTTGAATGTGTGTTAAACTCTTGGCAGCAGGTAATGTTCCCTCTAATCTTCTCGTTTTGCACCTTACAGGGAGGTATTGCCAAAGCTTACATGTGAAGATTGAAATGCACAGCTTTGACTTGTTAGCTGAGAGTTTCCATAGCAAACTCTTTTAATATGTCAGACATTCAGGAAAATGTTACACGGAGCTGAACGGTTTACCTTCATCTAACTTTCAACCGAACCAAACAGCTGTTTCAATTTACAACTTCACAACGTGTCAAGTCCAGCTTGCGTCCCGCACGGTTTCATTGTCGCCATGTGAGCAGTGTTAGAGAAAGATGTGTTAAACTTCGGTTTCATCAACAATCATGTAAGGCCAAGCTGATGAGCACGGAGCCGGTTGCAGCGGGTGGGACACCAGCAGACCGTTTCCTGGCAGCTGGAGGAGACGGGGGGCAGTGCTTTGTCTCGTCTTCATTCTTCCTCCGCCAATCCTCGTGTTTCAGTGCAAAAATCAGAGCTTCTGTAAAAACCCAGGTTTAGAGTTTGTGTTTTCAGGCAAACTCCACAAGCTTCACTTTCACCTTTGATTAAAAACTACAAACTACTGATATTTGGTAGCAAAGTCTGTCTTCTCTTCCAGCAGGCTGGCATGACAACCTTTCTATTAAAATGCAGGAGCAATAAAATGCTCTGTTCCTCGGTGTTCCATTATTGTAATGAAACCCGCGGCCCGGTCTCTGTCCCTCGGTGTGGCAGGTGAAGCTACGCAGCCACATGTCCAATCAGGTATATGTTATCATACAGATGGCCGACGAAGTCCTCGGAGACATTGTGAGCAGCTCGCCTAGTGTTCCTGATGAACTCCCGCTTTGACATTTTGTTTTTCACGTGCGGGCTGGTGAGGTCGATGGACAGCAGGATCAGACTGTAGCACAGCACGTACACAGCATCTGCAGGGAGGAAACAGGCAGTGATCATCACCGAGAATAAAGAAGCTTGTTGTACATGCAGGCACTGTCTGGGCACACAGGGAGTCTTTGTGCAGCACTCACAGGGATGTCAGTGCAAAAACACAAAGCAAGGAACAATAAAATCAAGAAATAGCAACAATATTAAAAATGTCTCACGGAGAAATAGAAAAATCAGTTAGAAAAATATGTGTAAAAAGCTTCTGATCTTTAGTTTTACTATTATAGGTAAGTTTCCATTGACCAAAGTGGAATTATGAAGATAAATTCCTTGAAGGGAAACATGGTGATTAAAATAAAACCCTCAGATTTTCTCTAAAAAGCAGTTATCAATATGAATAATAATACTGTTATCTTGAAACCATTTTCAGTAATATGGCAATGGCATAATAATGCTAGCACAAAATCTTAAAAATCAATTAAGTTTAATTTCTAACAAACATTTATTACTGAACTTGGAAGACAGTGAAAATTCAAATTAAATAAAACAATCCAAACAACAAATAAAATTGATGCTGAAGTCTGGTAAGAAAATTGTCCTTCAAAAATGGGGCTAGTTGAGACGAATTGCCCAGACTGAAGCGTTTTGTCGCCCCGTCCTCAGTAGAAAGAGAGGAAAGAAAACAACAAACAATCAACCAATGAAAATTATTGATAAAATTTTAATGTATTATATTTGATCATTCCTCTTTACACAACCTGTCTAGATAGTAGTGATGACTCTTTTTCAGACAGATTTTTATTTCAAATAAAAATTAAGAGTTGTTGATATAAGTTATTCTGACAGCTTTCCCAGAACCTCGAGGTGAAAAACAGGCCCACAGATCATCCACTATGCTTAACAGTGGGCATTAACTGCTTTCCCACACACAGATGCTTTGTTTTACACCAAACTCACCTGGAGTTTTACTGGAAAGCTCCATCTGACCCAAGCATTCAGCTTCCAGCACAGTTTAACCACTTACATGTTTATGTTAGCAATAACAGAAACGTTTTGGTGTTTTTATTGTGCGAGATTGCTCTCAAAAAAATAATATAAAATTATTTTTTAGACTTGGAGACTCCAAGATGCTCCACAGTTCTCCAACTGTAAGTTCTGGTGGTTTTATTAACTCCTGTCCTTCTGCTTACAGTGTGTGGTGGCCAGAAGAAGAAGGGTTCCTGTCCAACCTAGAAAGAACGTGTCTCTGTGTCACATCACATTTATACCCCAGGGGAACAGAACGTAATGGTTTAATGATCGTTCCAAGAAACTCTGGTCAACTTGGACAGGAAAAGCATAAATTAAAAAAAGCTTCAATGACTGTCTGTGTTTGACTCAAAATTCTTCCCGCACTACATAAATGTACCTGAATCCTAAATTGTTTTATATTTTTTTGTGCAAGTCGATGGTACTGAAATAAAAAGATGATTTCATTTCAAGGCTTTTTGCACATCTTTACTCGGGCAGAAAATCAATTCTCCTCTTCATGTGCAATTAAATAAAAAATGCTGACTGGCCTTCTTCTCATTCGTTCCTAGCCTCGCCTAATCCTGCTATCTCAATTACTCATACAAGTGCGTCCAAAGAGTTAAGGAGAACCAAATGAGGGATTGGGTTCTCTATGGTCTGATGGCTTTAGTAAAGTGGGTCGAGTCATGCCTCATTGACTAGACTGAAGCCAGGGATTACTTGAAGATAAACCCTCATTTTCTGTAGACTGTGCAGAAACACTCAAGGCATTGGTAGTTAGTCTGTCCCAAAGTGTGCAAGTCAGACTATTTCTTCTTTAATCTTTATACCCCATAACTGAAAATGGAATATTTTACATTTATCATGAAGGAAAGAGATCCATTTTCCAAATGAAAGCAAGAGTCTCTGGTAACAATGTCCACCCTCAGGTAAAAATTAAGAAAAATGCCATACATAGTTGTGCAATGGAAGAAAGACAAACTATAAACTATATTACTGATGCAGGAAATATTGTAGGTGAGAATAAACAAATAAAAATAAAAAATTACATGAGAAACATCTAATTTCTCTGAAAAATTAGATGTTCAGCAGAGAACAGAAATCAAAGCCACATTTATTGTCTACAGCATTTTTAAAATAACTAAAAGTTACGTGAGTCGCCGCTTTTAAGGTGGATGCTTGATAGCAGCTGAATGTGGCTCTGGTGTAAAATGCTTTCAGTGACTCGTACGATTGGAAAAGCCCATGTTTGTAGAATTTTGTAGCACTTTGTAGAAGTGCTGTGTGCTTCGACTAAAGCTGCAAGTCTTTGTGACTGAAAAGCTTGCAGTTTCATTTGAAGCAAACAACATTTCCACAAATTGATTCAAAGGACCTTAGTACAAATGAACACTGTTTTATGGAGTCCTTAGTGTTGGTGTGTCACATACAACCCCAATAAAATACATTGGTGTTTGTGGTTGCAATATCATAAAACGCAACAAATCTCAGTGGTATAAATAAATAAGTGCTGCAGTCATGAGTGGATTGAAGAGTTTTGTTTATAAACTGATATCTGATGCTGCAGAGGCCAAAGCTTCCAAAACAAAACAGATCCATTTTTATTGTTGACAGAAAAACAATGCTCCTCTCTTTACTCTTACTTCTCCTTCTGCAGTTTGTTTGTAACTAAATATATAAAAAGCTGGTTAAAGCTTGAGGGAGTTGTTGTTTAATAACAGTTAGACACATATTCAGATTTCTGGAGGCAAAGTTAAATTAATTAATGATGTAGCAACAATTTTACAAAAAAAAAAACAAAACAAAAAGCATTTCTTAAACATAATTAATACAGCACAAATGTGGTCATGTTCCTACCAGGACTAAGGCCAAGGTCACGGACGAGGCCGGGGTTACAGGTGCAAAACCTGTGGCTGAACTTGGTGATGAGCGTTTCCAGATACTCTCCTCTCTCCTCAGGCGCGTGGATGTGCCGGAAAAAATCCCTCAGCGCATTAGGGAGGAACTGGTTGCTGAAGTTATGAAGGGTCACCAACTCGTCTAAGACATCCCGCCTGCACAGACAGAGGAATATTCCTGTGAATACTGACTAATGCTTTCTAACAGTCGTGTCACATGAGTTGAACACATTTTTTTTTCTAATACAGTGAAGAATTACTACTAAATTTAGCAACTATTTCTGGTTTTGCTACGTATCAAAGTCTAACAAATCAACTAAAGTTATAGATAACATCACTGTTACTATAATAATTAATTAATATTTGTGAGAATAATATGTTTACATAAAAAAGATTAAACCTTGAACATTTAGTCTTAATTTTTTTGTATAAATAATGAAGTATGATACTTATACTCAGCTTGATGGTACTGTGAGAATCTTACAGGAGCTTATTCAGATGAAATATGCGAACATACTGAATATGTGTTCTTTAGTGTGTGTGCGTGTGTGAGTGTGTGTGTGTGTGTGTGTGTGTGTCTGTGTCAACCTCTCATCCAGGTAAATCCGCAGCATCTTCCAATTGAGCCGCCTGGTGTAGAAAATGAACTTTGCCAGTTCTTTGGGATGATCCACTAGTATTCCTTTAGACATGAAATAGCTGATGCCCTACATGAACACAAAGAGGACAAAATGAAGAAAATACAACTGGCTAAAGGCATAGCATATGTTCGACTAGAAGTGTGTATGACTGACTTCCTGTGGGTTCGCATTGAACGTCAAGCTGCCCTCGTCTAGTTGAAGGTAGAGTCTTCGGTATGAGAAGCCAGCAGGTAGTCTCTTATTGTAGATAGAGCAGTGTCCCCATGTGGACTTGCATAGCCTGACGGGATATTAAACAGCAGATTTAAAAAATGCCAACAAAAATGTAAAAACGTATTTTAATTAAAGTAGGAAAAAAAAAAAAAGAAGCGGCATACCCCTGCCACAGATATTCATCATTTCCCAGGTCTTGCCAGACGCAGCCAGCCAGGCACAGATCAGTAGCATTCAGGTAGGAGAGGATGGTGATGCCTAGTTCAGGTGGAAGCATCTCCAGATCTATAAACCCATGCTGCTCTTTACCTATAACCCCCCAGCACCCCAGAAAACAGACGGGGAAAATAGAAAACATGTGTTCAGATCTAGGAAACTTTTCCCTGCTGCCAATGTGTGGAAAATTAAACCTATCGTATACCTGGATTTTATTTCAATATGCTGAACACGGCTGCTCTTATAATTCCTATAAATGCAGAAGCTTTTCTCTGTAATAGGTTTTTAAACAGCAGTGAGCCCTTTGGAGAAATGTGGGCTTGGAACAAACACTTCGGAGGGTTTAATTGGGTTTTTAATAGTCGTTTGTTTCACTAGGGAGCAGCAGAATAACTGTATGGATCTTTTTTATTGCTTTGTGTATATCTAGGATTTTATAAAAAGAAGGAGGAACACAAACAGAAGCATCTCATTAATGTTTGCTTCTCTGTAAATCTCAGCTCCTGTGACAGGATGCCTGTGCCAGCGAGAAACAATGTTAGCACTCCCTCTAGTGGCCACTGTGCCAAAAATCACCAGTTCTGGCTCTCTAGCCTCTACAAACAGAACCTTCAAGATTACAGATGTGTGCTTAAATATTATTTTAATCAATCAGATCAGCAATTGCATCTGTATAATGTAAAATTAAAGATGCTTAATATTTATTTTCAAGTTCTCATTGCATCCAAAGACAGCTTTTTGTTCAAATTTTAATGGTTTGTTTAAACACGTTTGATCTTAATGTGGCCCAAAATAAAATGAGTATAACTCCATGTCACAATAATCTAATCAGGATTAATATGATTGGTCAGGACTGGGAATGTGACCAAAATGTGATTATATGTTGAAGTTTAATATCTTTTTCTTTCACTTTTAACATTTAACATAGTCATGCTGTCATTATGTTTTATTAATCCAAAAGACATACAAATTATGTCCTATGACTGTTTAACGTTCTTAGTATCAGTGATTGTTCATTTGGAGCTTTACTGCACATCACATTCTTTAATATGTTCCCTTTTTGGAAGTCTTCATGATATTTTCCCTCTACCCATCCCTTGTTTAATTTCCTTTTCAAACAAGATCAAAGGAAAAACACTAAAGAACTGTGAGTTAGTTGTATGTCAGTGAAAACTTCCCAATGAGTTGATTTTTTTTATTTATTTAAAAGTATGTGATCGAGTCTGACATTGCAAACTTTTGCAGAAACCAGTTCAACAACCTAAAGTTCATAACTTCTCAACTATGAATATTAACAATAAACAGACGATATTAGCTGCTTACTGACAGGTAATTTCATTAACACTGGTCTTCAAACAATCCATAGTTTGACGTTATGCCAACCCTTAGTATCTATACCAACACTCTAGTCTTCTAGAAAGTTTAAACAAGATTTAGTAGAGTGTTTAAGAGAGACTCAGAAGAAGTGAGCTTTCTTTTTGACATTTATTCATACCTCTGCGTGTCTTCAGCAAATGATAGATGTCAGGGCTGTAACAGTGCTGTGGTGTTCTTCTCTGGGAAACGCCCCCATCTCTCCCTAAAAAGGAAATGAATAGGTAAATAATGAAATGCCAAATCTAAATAATAAATGTTTGTCTTCACCCAAACTCTATCGCCATAGCCAAAGTTTAATTCTACCTGATTAACCTTTAAACTCACATGGCGAGTTGAAGAGATTTCTCATTTGTCAGTAAGTGACCAAACTTCTAAAATCTGCAGGAGATCAAACACTTTTTTCTCTCACTGTATCTAAGTGAGAGCATCAAACAGTCCAATTCAATCTTACTAAACAACTGAGGCCAAGACAGAAGACAAAGATTGATTGTTCTCCTTTAAATTTCTTCAACGGAACTGTTTTAAGAAACTAAATGGTTTTGATTCAATTTAATCTGTTTTGTTTTGAATACATTGTGTCTTTATGTGAATATTTTTCCCACAGGTTGTGTGTGAAATACCTGTGATATAAGGACAATGGCAGAAATACCTTGGTCTCGTTTGCCTCCTCCGCTTTCAGTCAGATGGTCGGCCAGCTCTTCCTGAAGCTGCTGCTGTTGTCTGGGAGGAAGCCTCCACAGTGCTTGACCCATCTGCAAACAGCACAGATACACGTTATAGTAAACAACAAATGTAACCAAGGGATCACTCAAGAAAACTGGCGGTAACTAATGAAAAAAATGTTTCAAAGACTAGAATATTACTTCCTTCTTCTTTGTCACTCTGCAGTAGTTTACCACACATTACCAGCATTGTAAGTTATCAAAGTGCTTAGATAAACTGTAGTTATGTTACATTTCATTTGATCTTACTTTAAATTTGGTATGATAGTTCAGTTGTTGTTTTCATTGTGCAAAGTGTGAAGATCCATATTCACCAGAAAGTCCAGATTAGCTACATTTATTTCTGTATTGCCATATCTTCAACACATGCCAGAGTCCAGCAAAAATCAATCTATCAAGCTAAAAACTGCATGTGTCTTGATGTTTCAGCATCAGTTACCTCAAAATAAAAGCATGCAGCAACACTTTGAGTTATAACTTCATGAGATAAAAATGGCTGCAAAAAATATTGACTGTCAAAGCTCTGTGCATCACCCGGGACTTCGAACTGGTGAGGCTTAATGAACAAAGATGGAGATTGTACTGATGAAGAGTGCTGCATAGTTCGTTTCTCTAAACAATTATCTTTCTTTTTTTTTATGACGCCTGGAAAATTATTTCAGAAGGTTGACTAGCACCCTAATTTAAGTTTGGTGTCATGCTTTTGAGCTTTCTTGTCCCAATTTATTCAATATTTGATAATAATAATCTGTGGGGTTGTTATTTTTAATGGCATTTGGACATGCCATTGTATAATCTCATCATTAATCAGTCAAATATTTTATTTTTGTTACAGTGATCAGATATTTTTCATTTTTGTTGACAGGTTTTTTCACGTGTCTCTTGGTTCACTCCACATATTATCGCATACAAACTGAAGAAACAGTTTGTTAGTCACCCTAAAGGGGTAAAAACAAAAAATAAAAATAAGCTCCAAAGGGAAATTAAACAAGTAAATAAAATTGGGCTAACTCTAAAAATGTTGAAGCCACAAATTAGCTTTGGGTCATATCTCAGTAAGAATACTCCTCATGATTGATCACTGGATAAACCAGTTTAACAGTATTTGGGTCACTAGTAAAAGCAGCACAGCGACAAAAGCAGCCTCAGAACACGCTAGACGTTTTTACTTTACAACCACTTACTAATATTTTATTAATATGAATAGATTTTGCGGGTTTCGCTTGCGACCTCGGAAGAGTTGGTTGTCAACCCATTCGATTTAGCATTGATTCCTTAATTATGTCAACAAAGGAGAAAGTAGTCCTGCTTTTTCGTTTCCTGTATTCGGCACTTAATGAATAATATTCGATGATAACTCGATTTATTTAAGTGTGGCAGCAAACGACGATGAGATGGCAGCTTTCTTAACACGCTGCCCTGTCCCGTTTTCCGTCTCGGTATCAGCTGTGTTGCATAAACAAATCCGCTGCACTGTTGTAAACATCAACGGTGGAACTTTCAGCAAGCAAGTTAGTGTGACCGGTAGCCCCGCCCTCCCTTCACTGTCATTGGCCAAATATGTGACAGCAGTTGCTAAACGGGACTCGGATAGGTAGGTTTCACTTTCCCTCAAAAGCTAACAGAAATCCCCATGTTAGCTTGCAAAGCTAGTTTAACTTGACAACATTGAGCCGGAATTTTAACTTTTTTCAGCAGTATATTGTTAACGGAGTCGTGTGTTGTTTGTTATACTAAATTACTGTTACCTTACTTTATTATTTAGAGACAACCTCGTAAAAAAACTCATGTTACCTACCTGAGTTTAGGGATTCCTCTGACAACCTGACCTGCACACTAGGACAAGTGAAAATGCTGATCTCATGCACCCAAATAGTCCTCTCCCGAAAAAAATCCCATCATACACAGATAATCCGCTTTGATTCAGAAACCTCCTTCCATAGCGCTGTTCTTTGCTATTATCACAAAGCTATCATCTGTTTTCAGCCTCCTCCTCCTCATCGTCATCATCATCATACTGTCACTGCTGCCCCGCCCCTTCCTCCGCTGTCATCATTGAAGCAACGTTATCCGCAATATTCGAAATAAATAATGTCTCTTCCTTTTCTGGTTAAAAGCACAATGTAAGACGGGTTAACAACACCACAACCGGGTATAAGTCGTTTTTCCTATCGGTGGTTTAAAAAACTCGGAAAGCAAGTCCGTGAAAACTACGTCATCGGTATCAAAACGTCGATTTACGTAGGGGTACGTAAGCGTGGATTAGCCAATCACGCGTCGTGCCGTTGAATACCCGGCAGAAACAAAAGCACCAGAGGCAGAAATTAGTGCTAGCGAGTAAAGTCGACATTTTACTAAGCTAACTTGTTAAAACCTGTTGATTATTGTCCTTTACAGTTCGGGGTCGGTAAGTGGTGATTAATTACTATGCGAAAACATGATGTTTTTTTTTCTTTTATTGACGATGGCCAAGAGTTATCAGTTGGTTCAATAATTGTTCAAAGCCTGTTCAGCTGGATTTGACACTGAAGGCATTTCATCTGCTTTAGCTCCCGATCTAAACCCATTACATTCTAGAAAATACAGTTATTTTTGATTGGTGGAACCTTAATTTGATTTGTTAACACGGAAAAAAAGGCAATTTCAAGACTCTTGGCTTGAGACAAGCTTTCTTATGGTGCTGTTTGAAAACTACAATACCTCGCAGTCAAACTTAGCAATGTTAGTTTATGTTAAACTCAAACTTTAATTGGTTAAATATTTAATGTGCTAAAGCTCTAGAATTGTAAATAATCATAATAATAAATTGATGTAATTAATCTTAAAATGTGTTTTATTTATTATGTAATAAATAGACCCAGTTCAACATCATAGGTATTTTGAATTTCCTACATACCCTTTATAGTGCCTGCTGTGTTGTTGATGTTGCACATGAAAACATGACTGTCTGTTTCCCATAGGCTACAATGATTTCTGCAGGAAATGTTCAGAGTTGCCTCAGGAAATTGGAAGCTCTACTGCGTGTGATTAAGTACCCATCAGATGTTGATTACAGTGGGTAAGCCTTCCCAAGTTTCCCATTGCAAAAATTATTATTAGCCATCGAATACTTTTCCATTGAAACCTGAGCATTCATGCTCAATGTGGACAACTTTATAGGATCGCAGGTCTGAAAAATTATGTATTTCCAGACTTTATTTCTTATCCCTTCATCTAATTGGGATAAGGAACTTGACATCAGAGAGGCAGAGAATGCTTTCTTTCATGAAAATAATTTATTATGCCAGGAAAGAAACTTTAAGCATAACTTTTGCTATTACAGTTTTTGTTCTTATTGTCAAAATCATGCCAAAACATCCAACATTGTTGAGTTTTCTACAGTGCATTAAGTCAGTGTTTAAATCTAGTCAGCTGACATAACAGTTACATTTGTCCTCAGTGCTGATGGTGTTTGTTTCTGCACCAGGCTTTCCAAAGGAGACCCCTCCTCTTTTCTCCCCATAGTGAGCTTCACCCTCACCACATTCTCTCCACCTTTCGCTGAGCAGCTTGTGACAGCTGGACTGGAACTGTGTGGCAAAACTGACCTCAGATTCACTGACACACTTTATAAGGTAACATGGACCCATGTAGGGAGCAGAAAGAGAAAACTCTCTTAAATTGCAATCAGATTAAGGTCTGCTGACTAAAGGAAACACAATCTTCTGGCTGCATTGGAAGGTTTTTGCTCCACATATTTTTTTCTGATGATAAAAGTTTGGCACTAATTTATAGTGACGTTTTATTTAGTCATACACTTGTTTGCATGTTTTGCCTCCAGGTTCTAAGAGATATCTTCCACTATAAGCCCATACTGACCAAGGATCAGTTCCTCCAGTGGGGGTTTTCTCAGAGGAAAATCTCCTTTGTTTGTGACATCATTAATCTGGTTCTGCAGAGACACAAGCAGCTCCACAAGGTAACACACATTTAGAAGGAAGGTCTGAGAAACTGATCAGGTGGGAACAGATTTAAATCCAGTCATTTAATAGCAACTTAAAACTTTACAGTGACTCAGATTAAACTGATTCAGTACAGATATGACAGTTTTGCACAAAAAAATCAACATTTGAGTTCTGGGTCATAATATTATGTAATTAAGATCAGCAGAACAAGCTGTGTTTTTGTTGACCATTTCATTGCACAATTTGACATTTCGTAAATAAAATTTCTAAATTTGTTTGATACATTTTTGTGGTAGGATGATTTTTATTTCTATTTTTGGCCGTATCCAAATTGGTTTATTTTGAAAATTTGCAATGGAAAAACAGACAACTGGAAATACTTGAAGGGTGATTTCAGAGCCTGTTTTTAATGACTTAAAGTGAACAGACTTATTCACCTGGTTTAATTTTTCTTTTTCAGTGGAAACACTGCAATTGTAAAATTGTATTTTTTCAACAGTAGAGGAATACTGACAGACACATTTGTAACTGAAACGCAGGTCCTATATACATGTATCATTTAGAAAAAAGACAGAGTAATATGAAATGAAAACGCTACATTAGTCAGCTGCTCAACAAAAATAATGCTTCCAAAAATTTTAAGTGTGAGGAAATAAATGTATAAAACAATGCAGACAGTTCTACTGTAATATTTCAGATTATTTGAAAAGTGTGTTTGTTTTGTAGCCCAAAGTGAGATATCCTACTAAACACAATATCAGAAAGAAAATTCATGTGACACCCACTGATGCAGATACTGTAAGTCTAATACTGAGATTTATTCCAGCAGGACTTGATATGTTTTTATTCTTAACAAAGTTTCATTTTGTTTCAGGCGTCCAAAATTCCGTTTGTGGAAGATCACAGAAGAAATCCTTTCCATTTTGCTAATCTAGCCAAAGCAGACACATTATCTGGTGATAATGAAGGCTCTACCCATCACTCTGAAATATCCCCCCCTGGTTTATCTGAAATCCCAACTCCAGATGAAGAGGAGTCAAAGGAGAGCTTTTTATTTGTAAGTGTAATGAAAAATAAAATAGGTCGTAGCTTTTTAGTATTTATTGAATAATTTAACATTGAGCACACATTTTTCTTTTATTAGTCATTTCTTTCTGTCTTTCAGTCATTGGAGGTAGATAGAAGACTCTCAGACCTGGAGGCTAATGTAGACACTCTTACGTCTGCATTCAACAAGCTGGATATTCTGGAAAAACGACTCAAGGAACTGGAGTTCAAAAATGAAAATAAGGTTTATAAAAGTTAAGATTTTAACTTCTTTAAAATCTTAACTTATGAGTTGATTTTCAAAAAAAATCTAATGATAGCATTTCCTCACCATTGATGGTTAAAGAAGTGTGATATTCTCTTTTATTTTCAGAATGATGAGGAAGTTGTTATGGTACCCAGAGAAAGTTGGGAAAACCTCTTGAGCAGAGTGGTGTTACTGGAAACTAAACTAGAGCTAAGGGACATTCAGGTTGGGCATCGAACTGGAACAATTTAATTCACTGATTTTGAGTCTTTGTTGGTGAAAGAGACAAAATATAAGGTTAATTAGAAATATCCAAAAACACGTATTTTATGAATAATTTTTTTTCTCCTTTCTTTTTGTAGCTTAATGCTTCATCGCCAGCAGAGCCACTCACATCCC
Source organism: Poeciliopsis occidentalis (assembly GCA_010883035.1). NCBI lineage: Eukaryota > Metazoa > Chordata > Actinopteri > Cyprinodontiformes > Poeciliidae > Poeciliopsis > Poeciliopsis occidentalis. The sequence goes on along the minus strand of SZYC01004087.1, from coordinate 814,325 downwards.
TCCAGTCCTCCCTTTCAGCTGTCCATTCCTCCCTTTCAGCTGTCGATTCCTCACAGGTGAGGACAATTTCTTACTCCTCAGTATCTATCAGGCAGTCACACTCGAATCAGCATGCTTCACACAGACAGGTGTGTATGTTTAGCAAGACAATTGGCAATTAGTTCATTGGAGGTTGGGCGCCCAAGGAGTGGATCTCTTGAAATAAATTACATGTATATAGTTAAGCCCAAAATTACCCATACACCTGGCAGATTTCGATTTAAAGTTATTTTTTTTTCATTCAACCAAGAAAATTGTTTCTGAGAGGAAATGAGGCAGGCATCTCTAAAGTATAAATAATTTTTAAGCTTTTAAAAATATTGTTTTTAATTGTATTTTAATAAAAGAAAACGTACAGATAAAATGTATAACCTTCTCTGAAATCAGTGGACAAACCTTTATGGATGTTAGAGCAATCTTTGTTGTCTTTTCATGTCACCTTTTTTATCAAGCATTAGTGCAGATATATGTATTTTTCCCAATTGCCACCAGGGGCGCTATTGGCAGGATTTTATTTTTCTCTCAATTTGAGCTGTTACATTTTTATAAGACAGCTAATAACTTTTTATATTGCATTTTATCAGTATTTATAGTTGAGACTGGCTGACTTTATTTTGGGGAAAAAACTGATGCTTTTTTTTTTGTTTATCCAGAATGATCTAAAGGAAAGATTGCAGAGGATTACTAACATGTAAGTTTTCCTTTATATCATAATTATTCATTAGATGCCATTGAGTTCCCCATTCTATTCAATTCTATTCATTAAATTTTATTTCTGTTTAATGTTCTGAACATAAATTTAACATGTCAAAGTTACTCCCTGTTTTGGATTCTCTAACAGAAAGATCAGTTAAACCCTCAGACCTTTATTCTTTTATAACTCTATTTTTCAACTTTAGGGTTTTATTTTACCTTTTTTATGTGCTTATTTTTAGGATGAAGGAAACTTCTAGTCTGTTGAAGAACGAACAAGGAGTCTTGCACCATCCTGCATCTAACTTCTGACAGAGTCGCATCTTAGCTCTTAATGTTATAGTAAATGGACACTTTTCTGTCTTTTTTCTTTAAAAGTTTATTGATGTGTATATATATATATATCCCAAATGATCCCTTTTATCAATGCAATAAATTCATTACCAGATGACCTCTTGACATTAAATGATTTGTTTTTAAATGGTTGTGAACGTCTTTTTTTTTTTTTTAACCACAATGTAGTGTTTATACATTCTCTCCCCTATTGTTGCCAAAAAACTGTGCAGTTGGGACAACCATGCTGATCTGTCTCTATTTCTAAAACTGTCAACAATGGGTACATGGCCATCACAATTGGACTCCAGAGTAATAAAAGTAGGTGGTCTGGTATAATAAATTAAGTTATAGAATGCGCTTTGCAGCTCCCATGTTTCAACTATTGGGACTGGAAGGATTTCCTGCTACATTTTTGCTATGAGATACCACACCAAGGCTTTGGGGATCCAGAGGAATCCATGCCGAGATGGGATGTTTTGGAAGCAAAAGGGAAATCAACACACTATTCGCCAGGAGGCCATCTTGTTGTCATGAGTATAGTTTGTCAAACCAAAAAAAGTGAAGACACAAGCTACCATTGTATTATGACTGTCCTATTTAAAGACTGAATTATAGTAGCTGATCATTGCAAACTAAATTTTGATCATTTGAAAAAATAAAAAAAATCACCAAAATAAAAAAAAATATCACTGACAGGAAAAAGTGCCTTCCAACAACTAAAGCTGTGCTTACATCTGTATGATTTGATGTTGGACACAATGAATGATAAAGAAGAGACCTGTTTTACGCTCACCTGACAACATAAGACAAGCTCAACTATGCTTTTTAATCTCTAGCTGGAGCAGAGTTCAGAAGAAACTTCTTGAATCATTTTGGGGTTATTTTTACAGAATCATCAAGATTCCCCCCAACCAAGAATAATACAGGTCTAAGTACAACCAAAATCTCTGTAGAACCATTTCCATTCACATAAACTACGTCCTCGTATTTGTAAATTGCATCCAACAGGTGGCGGTAAAGAGATGGCCGTGAATTACAAGATTGGAAGTTTTTACGCCCCTGAGCAGGTCTGACAGGGTAATCTATGAGTATTAAATAACACAAGACCCATTCCTTAAGTGTCAGCAGTGAAGTAAGTTTGGTCTATAATAACATATTTTTTATCCCACGTACAAATCAGAGCATTTTTTAGTAAAATGACTGAAGCTATTGCTACACCTGTCAGATTACGCACTGGGCTCTTTAACCCACGGTAAACGCGGGAATTATTCCCCTTCAGTTGTGTTTGTTTTCGCTGCTGAAACAAAGCTCCATATCTTCTGCGCACCATGGAAGAAAACAAGTTGCCGGACCTGTTGAATGGGTAAAAACCTCGTTTATATTACAAATAACTAACAAATGGGCAAAGGATCCGATAATAACTAGAATGTTTCATCTTATGCGGTTTGTTTTGTCTCAATCTCCAGAGTTCAAGTCAACATGTCTGTCACATGTTTCAGACACAGAAGTAAAGTAGAGGTATCGTCGTGTTAAATGTGTTTGTAACGTTAAGATAGACCGTAAACAATTGATATATTTGAAATAAGTTTTATACTAGTCCGTCCACTTTAAATGTGAGTTTTATGACCTGGAAGTTAAGATAAAAAAAACCAAATCTGTTAAATTAAGTCTTCATCCTCCACGTTACTTATGTCAACGATTCCTCAGAAGTCAGAACAAAAAATTCAACAAATCAGAGACAAAGTTGTTTAAACTTTTCATTTCTCCATAATTCATTAAACTATATTCTGCCTTTGTGTGTCTACAGAAGTGCGACCCGGAAAAGGGATGACTACCTGGAGTGGCCAGAGTATTTCATGGCTGTAGCCTTTCTGTCAGCACAAAGGAGCAAAGACCCAAGTTCACAGGTGAGTGAGAATGTACAGAATGAAGCTGCTGAATACTTTAGCTAGTGGTTGATGCTGCATTTTTATCATATTCAGCTGTTTTAACTGTTTTTCTTGCTCAGGAGTTGACAACAGTAGCGAACATGGAGTGTCTAATTTAGTATTTGTGTCAAGTTGAATGCAAAATGACCAAACTGTGTGTGGTTGTGCATGTGTGGTAAATAATTGATGTTTTCAGACCCTCTCTCTCCCGGCAGGTGGGCGCATGCATAGTGAATCAAGAGAATAAGATTGTTGGCATTGGTTACAACGGCATGCCCAACGGTTGTGATGACGACCTGTTGCCCTGGTCTCGTTCTGCTGATGACCGCCTCAACACCAAATACCCTTATGGTAGGAACACATCGCCATCAATGCGTCCTACTTTTCCTTTCTCCAAATGTGGATCTGAATAAGGTTCTCTTTATTTTTTCTTAATCTTTTTTAACAAAGCACATCAAAACTTCACATGGAGATTCTACAACTTTACATAAATGTTTTGGATTGTGTAAATGTACAAAGAGTAAGTTGTGGATGCACAACATATGGCGATTAATATAGATATTGCCTTTAATGTATCGGTTCAAAAAGTAAAACTGAGCCAATTTTAACAAAATGTTTATTTCCGTCTTGTTGCTCTTTGTGTTTTGGAGCAGGACGGGCTTGGTCACCTGATATTGACGCTATTACTAACTGCGTTCCCATTAACCACATAGTTGTATATGTAAAAATCTAAAAATTAGGGAAAATGTGCAAAGTTTTGTGCACATTTGTAATGGAAAGGCAGCTATTGTGTCAGAAGGTTATGAGGTGTTTAACTGAAGCGCAGAAGCAATGTCTGTAGCTGTTTTTTCACACTGTTAAAATAGTCAGAAAATGTATGAAATATATGTGATATGAGTAAATATCAGTTATTGACTGTAACAGCAAAATCAATATTGATATTTGCCCAAATTCTCATATCGGTGCATTCCAAGGAAAATTTTCTCTCAGGTCAAAGGTCACACTGTTCAAGGTGCGCCTTGTTTGTAATGTAATATAACTAAAATGGATGTAAACCAAGTCGCCTTATATTGTGCTGAGTCTGTGGTCTGTTGGGTCCCACAGTGTGCCATGCAGAACTGAATGCCATCATGAACAAGAACAGCGCTGATGTGAAAGGATGCACAATGTATGTGGCTTTGTTCCCATGCAATGAGTGTGCTAAACTCATCATCCAATCAGGTGAGTGCTTGGATGACACAGCTAAAATAATTATTAATACAGTCTCATAAGAGCCTTTAATTGTTATTAAAATATTCTTTGAAATTTAGGATTTATAAACTATCAAAAAACTCTTTAGTTTTTTTGATCTGGGTTGAATGTCATATTACATGAGCTGATACATCAACATGAGATAAATTTGGTTCTGTGTCTCCAACTCTCTCCATCCAGGTCTTAAAGAAGTTGTGTATCTTTCGGACAAATACCATAATACGCCTGAGATGGTTGCTTCCAGAAGGCTGCTCAGCATGGCTGGAGTACAGTACAGGTAGATCACAAACACTGCTTGTTTCCTGCTTTATGTATTTATCTGTGTGTGATGGAAGGAAATTGAGCTTACTCAGGTATTCCTGGAGATATAGTAGCTTGAGCTCCTTGTTTAGAAAAGTTATGTTAGCCTTTTATTAGATTGGAGGAGTTTCTCTCTCTCTCTACAAGCTGCTCAGCTGTCGTTGACAGAGCGACGACTCGAATGAACCGATTCCATCATGAGACAGGGGCCATGGCAAGAAATCTGATTGGAAAGGATTGACCTTTACCCTCCCGACATGCCCTGCTAGTGCATCATCTACTCGTCTGTGTGATTTGACCTTCAGTTTTTCCTCCGTGTTTTGACAGGCAGTTCGAGCCCAAGAGGTCTGAGATTGTTATTGATTTTAATTCCATTAACCATCGGGGAAATGCTGGACTCCGCCACCAGCAAGGGGAGCAGCTGAACCAAGCAGACGGAGAAAGAGCAGATTCTGCCGCTGTTTCCATGAACAACTCCTGAACATATTGGGATTCAGTAGGGAAGTAGTTTAATCCTCACCATTTGGAAAATAGGATTCTACATTTTATTTAGCATGAGGAACCTTTAATGATTTTTCTTTTTTATTTCTTTAATGGAAAAAAAAATTGTGTACATTTTCAAGAGGTTTTATTTCTTGATCCACAACGTTACTGTAGCTTTATTCTTTTATTGGTTGTAAATGCTCTTAATAGTGGATGTCATTGTTACTTGGCATCACTCTGGATTGTTACAGATGTGGAAATTCGCCTGTGGTGTTTGCCACCATTTTATTAGTTTGCTTACATTTTAGACCCGACATGCTAAGAAAAGGCATGTTTAAAAACACACACACAAAACTATCTGAGCTAATGACTTTTTTTTGTTACACTGACAGTCATTGACAGCTAATCAGATGCACACCATTGAGCTTGTATTCTTATTAATGAGGGAAGGCAGATGTTTACACTGTCCCTCCTTCTACTGTCAACCATCTGTGCCTCCCAATGCAATAAAAGTGGGATGACAAAAGCTTAATGACTTAATGCTTTTTATTATTTTAAAAGCATGTTCACAGTTTGCATAATTCCATAGATGATTGAAAATAAAGTTTTTTTTTAAAGACGACTTACAATTAGCACAACTCCCCACCTAGTTACATGTGGTTTTGACAGGATGTCGGACTGACTAACCCCTCTGCATACCTGCTGATGTATGATCATATTCATTTTGGATAAAATGTACTAGGGTTGGTGTATGGAGGAATTTTTCTGCCATCAATGGAGAGCACACAATTTCAGTTTGAAAGCAGGACTTTGTGTCGCCGCGAGACGTAGGGAGAAACGACAACCAGTGGGTGGCGCAGGTTACGACAATCAATAGGAGCCACACAGGCACACCCATTATAACACTAATTCTATTGGCTGACAGGTTGCCAGGCAATATACATTTTGTTTGTGTTGTTAATGTGGAGAGGGGCCTCTGGAAAGTTTTTCTTTTGTAAATGTGGACTGACTGGTTGACTTTTGATGACCTCTGGAAACATTTAGTAATATTTTTAAAATTATAGCAGCACAAATCTTTGATACCAATTTAGTTTGATTTGAAGAAAGCAGGGGGGGGGCATGTGTACACTACATAAAAAGTACAGATATAATTAGGAAAGAGTTAAAATGACATTCAGTAAAAATTAGATGTGTAAATATGTATAACATGGAACATGTTTGGATGAGACAATTCGGTATAGAATTTCAAAAGCTTCGCCTTCTTCCTATGAGCCAGATATGAAAATGTTTAATTTTTATGTTTTTTTGCTCTTTTTAATGTCTTCTTTGAATATAATTTCTGACACAAATTATCTGAATAAATGCATAAACAGGGTTTGAATTTAAACTTTAGTTTAACTTGTCATGTTCATTTGTCGTAATTACAATAATCAAAATCGAATCAATTACTGCCAGTAAAAGGAAGACACCAAAACGACAGGAGTTTTAAAGATTTTTATTCTTTACCGTAGAAACACTGTACATAAATTACTTTCTCTGAGACTAATATCGATGTACGGATAAATGGAATTTCTCAACTTTCAACATAAAGTTAAATCAACAAAACACGTCGTCTTGTCTGAGGAAAAAAAAACCTTTGCAGCATACGATGTTAACTCTGTTTTCCTTTGAAATGTTTAAAGTTGCCTTCCAACCTTTGTACAGACACGTACACACAGAAAAAATCTCTAAGAGACCAGAGACCTACAATCAATGAGAAAACAGCCACATCGATTTTTGATCTATTACTGTTACTTGCGTGTCATTCATGAAGATGCACTGTCCCTTTAAGAAAAACGAGCAAAAACAACGAGAGAAGCAACAGTCTGTCGCTAAACACAGCAATCCAGCTGCCCCCCCCCCAGTCCCACCAAGCCATGACAATAAGTTTCTACTGCAAGCAGCACTACTACCTTTGACTTACAAAATCACAAGGTCTATGCATTATGAAGCAGAGTCACAATTTGGAGAAGAAAAGGACTCGTTTGGGTCTTCCTGGTCGACGCAGATGGTGTGAACTGTGATCACCTTACCTCTCCACACTGAGGTTTGCTTTCTAAGCCTTGGGTTAGCACAAGGGATGAGGAGTGCTTGTAGAAATGACCAAATAGATCATAGTTATCAGTAGGAGGAAATAAAAATGCAATGCAACATTTGATTTTTGATAAGTTCTTCTCATGATCTGTTGTGGTGGTGGGGGTGTGGGTATAGTAGTAATAGTGCGATACATGTAGGTAATAGGATGTAAACGCTTTTCTGTTGATTTTAATATCCCTTTTTTCTCTGAAGCAAATGCAAGTTTATATAGAAAATCGAAACCAAAAATTACAAACAAACAACAAAAAAGTCTTATTTGTTTTTTTTTTAAACTTGTACAAATTTCAGTCCTTTTTTGTGCCTGTCTCTCTTAGAGAGAGTCCACAACAGTTCCATTCAATGGCTTCAGCCATGGAATAATAAGTCCTATAAACAAGGCTCAAACTGGAGTGATGGGGCCCATCTGGACCCTCAGACATATGGTACCCGCAACATCTATTAGGGATGCACAGTCCGGGGCTGCTTAACTGCTTCGGGGGGCTGCTCGCACACCAAGCTGCCTATTTGAACCAGTCTCTATGTTTCCCTCTGTTATCCAAAGTCTCTGTTTAACAGGTACACAACTTGCAAATATGGCAGTCAGGTTAGCCTGGCCTGTCGGAGGGAAGTGGAAAGGCATGCGTGCAGCCTGTCTAAAAGCACGAGAGGGAACAGAAAACGTAGGGCATTGAAGAACCTTTCCCAGGTGCATGAAGGCAGTCACAGCTATAGCTTCAGGTCAAAGCGAAATCTAAGGGGGTCAGTGGGCAGTTGTTGCCGTCTTAGTTCAATCTGTGACATCCATTTAGTGTTAAAACAGAACTTTTTTTAGTGTTAGTCTTTGACAGTCAGAAGTGGGACTGTCTGGACGTGTTCACGCCGTGTTACCTCCTCCCTATCTCACTCTGCCGGAGGAACTGGATGTTGTTGGCGCTGTCGGCCAGTTCGGGGTACTGCTCAATGGACAGGACATAGTAGCCATCGTAGCCCTGAACCTTCCCACTGCTCAGCAGCTGCCTTTTCTCTCCCTCCGTCCAGAGTCTTACGCCTTCCTCCCCGTCTCTCACTCGCTGCTGTTCACGTGCCCAGGCGCTCGACAGCGCTCTCTGCCGCGCTTGCTCCAAGATTCGCGTTTTCTCTTCGTCCAGCGTCGTCCCGTAGCGCACGTGGAGGACCAGGGCACCGTACTGCAGTTCTACGTCAGCGAAGCGCCGCGTTCTCCCGTTCATCACGGTTGTAGACTGGGACACGGTGACATTCACTCCGTTTTCCAGTGACTTTCTGCCTGAGGTGAGGCGCAGGGCGCTCAGGTCATTCTCAGGAAGGCTGGTCTTGATGAAGTAGTGAGTGTCTCGTCCCTCAACAGTGAAATGTAAGTTCTCCAGGTAGAAGGCGTTGTTCAGGACCCCAGCCACTTTGATACAATCCTCGCTGGCGATGTTTAGAGCATTTGTCACAACTCGTCCTTGCACCACAGCGAACATGACGCCCTTTCCAATCAGCGACTTGACTGTCGCGAACCACAGCCAAGGCTTGGTGTGGTCAGAGTGCCGTCGGCTGGGCTGGATTTCCGGCATGCGCTCGAAGGACAGGAAGGCGGACGACTGGCGAGTTACTTCCTGTTGCACACCTGAGATAGACTGCAGAGAGAAACAACAAGGAGACATCACAACATGTCCAATCCCTTAAAACACAAACCACCACCAATGTGCCTTGCAAGACCATTGATATTCATGGACATTACTTCACCTTTTGGCATATTGCAACTACTAACTTCCACGTATTTAGAACTTGTGCAAACTTTTTGACACATTGGCCAAAATAATCAAGTTAAAAGGTCAAGAAAAAAAAGAAAGAAAAATAACTAAAATCAAGCAAATACTGTAGTCATTTCCTCGTTGTAGGAAAGGGACGTTAATCATTGTAAATCCAAAACTTCAAGATGATTTTTCTGTAATAAAAGAAAGGCATTTAATAATTTAAAAATATTTTAGCTTTATTGAGCAAATTTACTCGGAGGATAATAGCGGGATTTGGGTCACTTTCTTTTCTTGGTGTATCCAGCCAGGTTTGATAAATTAAGTAAAAGCTGATTTGGATGCAGCGACGGTGGCTTCTCAGCAAGTCTCTGTGTAGACATGGTTCTACTCATAAAAACATAAAAGAAACACTAAGCATTTTCCATTATAAGAGATTTATGTCAGTAGTATTTTACTGTAACTACAAAAAAATTGTCTTCATAATAAAAACATGAATCAGTGCAAGGGCCACAATTGGTCCCTGTTAAGTCCAGCCTTTAAGGGCAGTCACCCAGGGCTCAGATTTTGGGGGCAAGTACAAAAGTAAGTTTTCTGTTGTATTCTATGTATGATTTATAAACACTGCATCTCGTATCAAAGATAAGGGCTCATTTTGGATGTGTTGTTTTCCAAATATTGAATTTGTATTCATTAAACACTCAAATATTTGAAAATGATAATCTTTTTGGGTCCAACATGGAAACCATCTGAAAACCAACCATCCTTCAATTTTGACCCTGCACATGTGCAGCCATACCGGTTGTTCTTTAATTTTAGTGAGCAAAATATTTTCTTATCTGGCTTTGGGCACCAAAACTGACTCCATGCAGCCCAGGGGCCTTTATTGTTCTACATTCAGCCATGACTGTTTATATAAAAGCCTGTTTTATTTTTTGTTAAGCTGATTTTAGTGGTATTAAAATGAAAATGTTTATTTTTCATTTTTGCCTGCTGGGGGTTGTAACTGACCCCACCCCCATAATGCAGCTCCTCCACAGGAGTGCATTAAACTGCACGATGATAAGACGTAATACACGTGGTCTGCTTTGCAAACTATCTTTTCTGCACAAGTGTATCTGTATTAGTTGGCTCAGCTGGTCAACACGCCCGCAGCATCTGAAGGCCTCTGGAAAAAAATGATTCCTCACTTCAGATAACACTTTAAATTGCTCTGAGCCTTTCTGACTCCCTTCCTCACCTTCTCCGATCCTCTCTCCTACTCTTCTTATTATTTGTGACTCTGTCTTGATTCAAACTCTCTTTTTGGGATGAAGCTGAACTAACTGTTTGAGTAGAAGTGTGACTGCTTGATAGTCTGTCCAATATAATTACCCTGGTAACAGAGTGGGTGTAGGAGAAGAGAAAGGAGCAGAAAATAAGGTTGAGATGGGAGTGACTGGCTTCACTTGATCACGTTTTCCTGTCTCTGCCAGCATTTTCCTGTCATTGTTCAGAGCTTTGTCTTTATTGTCGGTGCCATCATGGGTCTGTTGTTGTAACAGGTGCTGACAGAATAGCTACGTTTTAACCTACAAAGAGAGCATCTAGTATTTAAGTTGTGAATTTTAAAGCTGACAGAAATATTACAACAAACTAACACCAATAGGTAATTTTTAGACATAAAAATAAAGTAATACATTCAACATGTCCAACTAACTATGTCCAACTGTCCATATAGACTAAAGATGCAATGCTATAGTAGTTTGGTGTCAAGTCATCACAGTTGAAGTAATTATTTCTATGTTATTTCTTTGTGACTCTAAACACATGCGATGTAACAAATTATTGAATGATAAAACAATTTCATAATTATTTCCAAATTTAAAGTTACTGTATTATTTAACCAGTAAGCAAACAAATCTGTAAGGGGGAAACACATCAAGGGAAAAGTGAAAGGGATCAGCACTAAACTGGTTTATATCATATTTCTATGGTAGATTCTAGTTTGTTTGTGTTAATGATATATGTGATTCAGTCACAAGGAAAACTTATGGAGTACCACAGGGTTCAGTGCTTTGATCTCTTTGATTCTGAGCATATGCATCCTCAGCAATGCTGTAAAGTTAGAGTTTAAGTTAATAATAAACTCAACTCAACTACAGTCTTGAATAACTAGAGTTAAATTGGAAAGTATATAATTATCTCTCAATCTGTTTGAACAATCGGGCTGAATTTATTATATTTTACAGCATCTGTTGGTCTTCTAAAGTGCCACGAGGCAAAAGTTGCTCATTTAACATTAACTACATAAGTTGCGTAACTGTGTGCCCCTTTAAACAGATACATTGATTTATTTACAGCATTCAGTCCTCTTGCGTACACACCTGACATCAGCAATGAATTTAATTAACTATAAATTAAACTCAGCTCTCTGAAATGTCATCCTTTATCTTAAGCCACAGTTTGCAGAGAGGTGATAAAAGATCTCACTGAGCAAATGAATCACTCAGGGAAAACGTCCCGCATTACTATATATTCTATGGTATTGTGGATTCAGTCATCAGTGGCAGATTATCTAAAGTGTTGTAATTAACATGAATAAGAATACACACAGGCAGGTCATCCCAAAGCTGGCTCTTTTTCATCTCCAGGGACGGCTCTGTCAGGTCGAATTTGGGAATAGGGAATCCTGGGATAGCGTTATGAAGATGAAAGCCAAAGGTGACCAACCAGATGTTGACATCTGCAGAAAAACAGGCAGTGAAATAAAAACAAAAAACAAAGAGGGTATTAAAGAACCCAGTAAACATCAGATGCTGTGATACAGTTGTACTTGGAACTGTAGTAAAGTGCGTTGGAAACATGATGATTAATTTTTTTTTAATTAAATTTTTCATACTGACATACATAAATTAACATAACAGATTAAATTCCCAGCCATCCCTCACCCTCCCAAATCGGCACATCATAAAGCACTTACAAAGTCAAAACAACGTAAGTACATCACAAAGTGAATACAAGATCTCAAGCCGTGGCAGGTCTATCATTAACAATTTTTCATTGAAGGGATTTTAATACAGGATTCCATATTTTCTCAAAATGATGATTAATTTTACACTAAGCATTTTCCATTATAATGGAATGTCACATTGATTTTAGACGCAATGTGACATTGCGTCTAAAATCAATGTCACATGTAGAATCTGCAACTCTAAACTGAATACATGCAAATTGGTGCTTGCTTATGGAAAATGAAATGATGTCTGCATGAGGAATTGTAAACTACGTTTATGGGCTTTGCTATGTTGAAATGCAGAATGTTTGGCATCAAATCCAGCTCAGAGTTCCCATTTCCCCGGTAACTGGAATGCAGCAATTACTGTGACTTCTGTTCTGGTTTCCAATAAAAATCCTGCTTGGCTGGTGTAACAGAACAGTGGCAGATTATTTAACTTATAGCGTGACATTTTTTCCATTTTATGAGTGAAATAGTCTCCTATTGGAACTACTACTTTTTCATCAGTATCAAGGAGTTATTGAGAAGCAGCTATACCTTGCAGAAAAATTACAGTTAGGTTTGTCTTATTTCAAGTGTACAAAAATATTTGCATCAGAATATGGACCAAATATACTTGGTAAGGTTTTGTGTCTTTCCAGTGAATGGGCCAAGATTTTTCTGACTGAACTTATTACCTGTGACGTACTCTTTGACCTGATGAATCTTGCTTACGGGGTTGTTCCCTCTGAACATGTACAGGTTAAAAGGCTGAGGGTCTTTCCCAACACGCGTCCACGTGCTGATGTCTGGAGTGGTCCATCTTCAGGAGAAGAAGAAGAAACACACCGAAGCACCTTATCAGGTGTGACGCTGACAAAGCACACAGCGAGTGCTTGCGTGCAATCGTTTGCCATGCTTAGACTAGAAATGAGCGAATCAGAGTCAGACGGTCTACCTCCCAGCGGGGATGTCATAATCTCTGTCTCCAAAATGCAGCAGTCGTGTCAGAGGATCGTACAGGCCACCGTGGAACCCAATCACCAGGACGAAGTCAGGGTTAGAGTCAAAGTAAACCTCCCCGTATGCTGTGTATTGCACCTGCAAACACACACATTTATTAATCTGCTCACAACACACAAAATCATTTCACAAGCATGCTCAGCTGCTTTCTTCCTACAGTTGATGAGAAAACAGTCGTACCTGTTTAAGGAGCAGTCCATTGTTGCTGAAGACCGCCAACGGAGTCCCGGTGTTATCACACGCAATGTAAAACTCCTCTCCACTGCTGATTTCCATGGCAAACACATGACCCTGCACAACCACACACAACACATTTCCATTCATTAAAACTAAGAGTTGATTTATACCGGTAATTTCTGGCATTACAGCAGAACAACTCTTTGTAATACATAACAGGGCCTAGAAAAATGATATAAACATCATCATTATGTGGTTTTTTTCTGTGTTATTCTGCTAAAGCCTCCCAGACTCACCTGTTCATTCACTTGTGAGCGCTGTGGAAGAAGCTTGATTTAAAAACACACACACACGCACACACAAGCCAAACATCGTTGGAGATCCTTAGCTTCCAGACAGAAGTAATATTTCCAAATTCGCTCTAAATGAGGAAAGCTTTATTTGTTTGAAGTGGAAGGCAGAGCGAGAGGAATGCTGGATCACTGGGATTAGAAGCTGACAGATGGAGTACAAACACGACAGCAGGTGTCAGTGGACTGAACTTTAAAGAGAAAGCTTTAAATGAGGAAAAATGAGAGAGATAATGTAAAGTGAGAGCAGGTCTATTGAATGTCTTCCTGATTGGCATGTTGTTCACAATCGTTTCCTCCAGGAGGCGCTACAGGTCCGTGACAAAGACTTTCAAAGCAGCTCATGTTCTATTTCCCAGATCTCATGTATATCCACAAAAAAAAATAATAATAATAATGATAAAAGAAAAACTAGAAAGTATACCATGTTTTTCATGTAATTTGGAGCGCAGGCAGTGGTGTGCTCAGACATTTTGGGGTCCAGGTGTCTGAGTGGGAAAAAAGGACGCTTTGTGCAACACTTGGAACCACCATTAGTGGTGTGAGTGTTTTACTGGCACATATAATTTAAATAATTCGTCTTATGTTGTCTGATACTGATGTTCCAAAAATGGTCAACACTCTACAGGTCGGTTTCTCTAACAATTAAATAGATAAAATTAAACAATTAAATTTATAAAATTTACAAAACTTGTCAAGCAAAATTACAAAAATGTAGGGCAGAAATACTACTTTTGGCCACACACTATAAGTTGTGAAAAAAAAAAGAAACAGAAAGAAAAAGCGCATATGATTCATTTTTTCACACATTTTTTTTTACCCTTGTTTGAGGTGGTTTTTGTTTTTTTCTGTAAAAAAACTGATGTATTAAATTGGAAATGAAAACACATTTTCTCAGTAAGTTCAGACGTAGTGAACATTTACCTGATTAATATAGCCAAGTTTAACGCCAACATCTGACATAATTTCACTTTGATATGGATCAATTCAACCAGGCTATGCAGAAAACACACCTAATTCAGATTTTCTTTTTTTGCGAAATTTTCAGAGTTTGCTCATGATTGGCATGATAATTGGATGGAAACATGGCTAATGGCTGTCAGAATTAGTGTACAATGGCAGGTACCTGCAGGTCGTAGTAGAAAGAGGTGATCTCAGAGCTAGAGTGGTTGTAGACGTGGGTGATCCTGGTGGGGTAGTTCAGGTCTGCATAGAAGAACTGCAGGTGCTGGCCCAGGCTGTTACGGGATGCCACACGCCGACCCAAGCCGTCATAACGGTACTGGATGGTCCAGCTGGCAGCTTTACTGTAAACACGAACTAAAAGACCTGAAATCAAACAAAAGAACAAGTTATTACATCGTCATTGCAAAAAGCTTACTCTGCAATATAAACCTAGATTTGTTCTAGAGCAGATATTTTTACAAGGATGTAAATCTGTTCTCTGCTCTGTCATGTTCAGTGTGTTTTGGATGGTAATTCCCACCTTTGGAGTTGTACTCAAATATCTCAGTTCCTCTCTGTCTCAGGAATCCATCTTCGTCCATTTTGTACTGAACGTCTCCCAGACGAGTTATTCTGTCCCTCAGATCGTAGCGCAGCGGCGTCAGACGGCCGCTGTTCCCCGGGTTCAGTAAGTGCAGGTTTCCGTTCAGGTCATAGTTAAACCTGCAAAGCCAGCAATAAACCGTCAACCTATCACATCAACCCAGTAGTTTTTCTTCAAACAGTAGTTCCATGAAATAAATCCCACCTCCATATTAACTTCTCATTGAGAGAGACTGTCTGCAGCTGTCCATCGACGTCATACTCATAACCATATTTGGTTGTGTTGGCAAAGGGTCCGATCTTGATCTCGCGCTTGGTGACCCTCCCCATGTTGTCGTACTGAATGGTGATCCAGTACATGAGCGACCTGAAAATCTCATATTGGATCTCCTTGATCCGGCCATGTTGGTCAAAGTGCTTGGTGTAGGTCATCACTGCTGTGGAGATGATCTGAAACAGGAAGTAAATGTTGATTTCCTTCAGTGACACATTGAGCTTACAGCTAGATTTAGTTTGAAAACAGCCTGTGGGTGCTGATTTTAGGAGTAGTGTGAAGTAACAGACACTTCCAAAAATGTTCTGCCGTGTTTCGTCTGATTTATGTCAAGAGGAATTCAGTATTAGCATAACAGTTTCTCTCAGTTGCTCTGGTGCGTTTCTCAGAACAGAATTGAAATTCTCCAAACTACTTTTTCAATCTTCACCTCAATGCATCACTTGTACGCATAAAAAAAGCAGTTCCTGATTCCGTTGAGCAACTTGCAAAGGCTTTGATCCATAATGTGATTATGTACAATTATCTGCGTTTTTCTTCATTTTCAATTGATTATATCATGTTGATCAAAATGTATCACACAAGGCTCAAACTAAACAATTAATTGATTGTTGAATACATGCAAAATGCTTGAACAAGTTATAACATGTCAAGATATTTTTAGACATTTCCATTAGACATTTTTCTAAACTTATGATTCTGCAATTACAATTTTTAAGCTAACTTTTAAAAAAGGTGGGGCAGCTGCTCCATTGTTCAGTCACCTCATAGCCAACAGTTATTTATAATTTTCTTTCTATCTTCTAATTTTGGATGCTCTTCATAGTTTGGTTCATCACTGCAGCCACAACATGAAGACCTACTTTTCCTCACTACTGGTTAAATCTATTGAAATGACTCGTGTCTTACCTGATTGATGTCATAGTAGATAACTCCAAACTTCCCAAACTGTTCCACTTTCCCAGAAATATCATCAAACTGGTATAGATCAATCGGCAGCGGCGTCTCATTGATCACAGCCTGCATGCTGGTGACCCTGAAGCTGTTGTCGTAGGTATAGTCGAAGCGCGCATTCACCATCCCGTCCTCGCTGAAGCGGAAAATTTGCCGGTCGACCAGCGGGCCGATTTGCCGGTAGCGGATGGAGCAGATGAAGCCTTCGCTTTGGAGGTTGACGGTTTTGAGCACGCCAGCGGTCTCGTCGTACGTGAAGCTGACCCGTGTTGAGTCATAAAGGATCTCTGCCAGTTTATTCTGAGAAGACAAATACAACCATAAGTATTGCCATTATTTAATGTTCATGTATCATAAGCACGTGTTTATCAATGAAGTCCTTGGTGATTGTTTTTACACCAACACAAATGTTCCTGTTATGAGTTCTCAGCAGTGTTGGTTAGGTGAACTTTAAAACTACACACGAAGTGGTCATAATACATTTCATGATATGAACTTAAGATAATGAATAATAATAATAATAATAATAATGGAGCCACATACTTGTCTGCGATATTTGTACAGAATCCGTCGGCCGGTTCCTAGATGAGCCACTCGGAGGAGCTGGACATAGAAAGATATGGACAGGTTTCAGCATCAGTGTTTCAGTAGTTTTGCAGTTCTCTGGGAGTTTGTTCCAGATTAACTGTGAGTGATATGTTGGGCCAATGAGAAAGAGGCACATGCCTGTTTGCTCTCTCCTCAACATCCTTAAACTTCTACGCATTCTGTAATGCTACATATACAAACCATAATTTATTTTATTAAGATTTTATGTGATTGACCAACACAAACAGTTTGCAATATTTAACACTAAAAAACTGTGAAAACTAGGACTTAGTAGGGTGATACAAATACAAATGGAAAACATATTTTACAGATTGTTATTCCTTAAAAACTGTTTTAGAAAACATGGATAATGTTCCTGCCACTACTTTGTGTTGATACATCACATATACAATACCTCTGAAGTCTAGTACAGTTGTTACATGAAGAAAAAAGTTTAAGTCAGTATGAAGAGACAAAGTTATTTTACAAAAGCCAGGAAGGATTTCCTAACTGCATCAGTTTGATTAAAAGCCACACACCTGCCCTTCCTCAGAGTAGTCCACAGTAACAGAGGCGTTGCTCTCCGGGGGGGTGTACAGGTTCCTGTAGTATCCCACAGATCTGATGGTCTGCATGGTGTGTCGAGCCACGCTGGGCATGGTGACTGCTGATAGACGGTTCCCTGAGTCGTAGTCGAAGATGTACTGATGCTGGCTGTGCAGCAGTAACACCATAGACTGTCAAAGAGAGGAGACGACAGCAGAATGTCACAAACAGGACACAAAGCTTAGGGAGAATGCGGCACCTTTTTTTTTTTTTCTTTGGTCAGAGCAAGACAGCTACAGATTCAATTACTTTAATCAAGCCAATGAAAGATGAATGTGAACAAAGGAATAAAGAAACTGACTGACAATTATTCAGAGGATATTCAGTTTATATTAAACACTTTGAGATGTTTTCTTATCCAGATTCACATTAATACAAGAGACATTTCCCCGTGGAGGATATTTTTCATGGTCTGCTGCATCTTTTGCCTTTCTGTGATTCAAATTTTTAGCCCTCTGTTGTTCTTCTCCCCTGGCCTCCACCTCTCTCTAACATCCTAACTAAGCTCCTGGAGTCTTGTCTCACCGTTGCACCTCTGTCAGTCTGTCTGTCTTTCCATTTCTATCAATCATTCGCCTTCTGTATCCCCACACAAACAAAGCCAGGTACCGTTCAGAGTGTCAGGCCCTTCCTAGGCTAACAGAGCAGACGTGTTGGATTCATTCCCCTCCTCCCTGTCCTCTTTCTCCTCACACTGTTTGTTTTTTTTGCTCCCTCCTAAGCTCCCTTAGAGATGTTTTTCAAAGCCACTCACTTTTTAATGGTCTCTTCTTCTTTTACTCTCTTCTCTCTGTCAGCCTTGCTTTCTTGACATCAATAGTTTTTTTTAAATTTGAGGACAAGATAGTTTCTTGGTACTTAGTTTCCTTTACTTTACTCACCACCTTTCTACAATCATTCATTTCATGCTTTTTGCTGTCCTTTGTAAGTGCACATATTCTTTGGAAAATACTAGCAGACTCAGAATTATAGAGCACCTTCCAACATGATACTTGCTACTCCATCCTGCGTTTCCATCATCATGCTGTTCTTTTTCTGAACGATTGCATTTGAAAAGTTCTGTGGAATGATTTTAAGACATAATTCTAAAATCAGTCTTAAAAAAGACAAACTTGGTGCAAAAGTTTAATTCGAATTTTATCCACTTACTCAGTTTCTTTTTAAGAAGACGTGGATTTCCGTTAAAGTTTCTTTTGCAACCACTGCCGCTGCAGATTTCGACATCATCAGTTCAAACTATTTCACGCATGTACTGCCTCTCTCAGAGGAAAATACATTGATCAGCAACAACTGTGAAGCCACTCAAGCTGGCATGAGCTAAAAGCAGCTTGAACACAAGATTCTCCACTCCAAAGTGAAGTACGTTTTACCGCACATTTGCTGCAGATAGAAAGTTTCTTCTTGGTTGGTAAAAACTTTGCATCTGCCCACTGGAACAAGCTAGTTACCTTTTGGAAAAAAGTTTAATGCTGAAATAAGACAAACATTGATTCATATGGAATAAAATTACATATAGAATGCTTGGAGAAGACAAGGTAAGGTTTTCAGGACCTTGGAAAACTGTAACAACTGTTAAATCAAGCGGTAATAGAATCATGCTGGTTTGATGACACTGGTTGTGTTTCCACTGATCATAAAATTGTGCAAATTTGAATTCCAAAAATACATTTGCTGAATGGGAACACAGCAACTTTCATCCTTATCACACCTTGTGCATTTCTTAAAACTGCAATGGAAAAACTTTTTTGCATCACATGAGTCACAGCAGTCTGTATCCAACAGCACAGTGCTTATTTGTAGGTGTGGCCTTTTTGGATAATGTGCAGCTGGATCCACTGTGTGAGTTTTTTCAGCATCACACAGTTCATGAAATGTTGAGTTTGACATTCAAAAGTGTTGAATCCGTGACTTTTATGTAAAATTACTGACTACAATGTCACTAAAATGCCACAGGTATATACGTAGCCACTCAAAGTAGAAGAGTCTCGCTGAGCTAATGTCTAAGTAAGCCACCGATGAGCGCTAGTACCATGGATGTAACGTGAATATATCTCATGTTAGTGTTTACAGCCAATACTGCCATGATTTATAGAGTCTTATTGCAGGAACAGACTTGTTCACATGCAAATTTATTCCATTTCTCATTTAATGAAAGCACTATAATTCCAAAAATGATGTTTCATCGATATTAGAATACTATAGAAAAGGTTTTGCACAAATTGGCAGCTACTGATGCTGTTTCATTGCTTAAAGTGGCAGGAATAATGAAAATGGAGGACTTCCAGGCTTCACAGTTGAAAGATGGACACAGCTGGGAGGCCTGACAGGACAATATTTCCAAACATCTAATTTGGTTTTAACTGAATGGAGCAGTCTAAAATTGATCCATGATTAAGAATCAAGTCCAGAAAACCAGTCAGTTCACAGGAATGCCTGTGAACTGACTGGCATTCCTGACTGGCCATGTTATTGTAAAAAAAAAAAAAGAGGATGATACCATGATTCTTGACGCAGTACAGGTATGTTTTGTGTTGGAAATGTTTGAATACCTGACCCAGTAAGAAATAAAGTTGAATATATACCAAGTTTTTTCTTGTTTCCTACCTTATCCAGATACGTGTAGCTCCATATCTTTCCATCAGCAAAGACTCGAGAAATGATTCTTCCTTGATTGTCATACTCCCACTTTTCTGTGGTTGGACCCCTCTGGAGGCCGGTCACCTGTCCCGTGCTGAACACACACAAACACACCCAGTCAGGTTCACAATTCACAGAATTACAGCTAGAAAGTCAAATAAGTGTTGCAGTTAAATCTGATGGATAATTTAACCTGCGGATCAGATGAGAACAGTAACCCCTTTTCCAGCACAGATGTGTTTACCTGGAATATGTCAGGTTAACTGAGAGCAGTTTGCTGCTGGGAACCCACAGTGATGGGTGGCCCTGCGTGTCATAGATGATCTTTAACAGGAACTTTCTGTGGTCATCATAAACCTTCTCCGTTCGCAGTGTGCGATCATAATCCACAGACAGCAAGTTCCTTCCGTTTACCTGGAGGAGACATAAAGCAATAAGGGACTGATCTTTTATGAAATGCTTTTGCACTGTGACACAGAAAACAGCCAGAGCTGTGTTTTGTGATCGTCTATCAACAGTGAAACTGTTCAAATACCCAGATTCATCTTCTATTGTTGGTTCTTTAATCTTCCTGTATCATTCAGCTACACATATTTTATCCAGTGTCTGCAAGTTTCTCTCCCTTTCGTTACTATCATATACAAACATGCACACACTCATTGCAAAGAGAAAGCTCATCTTTTATTTGAATGCAAAGGTTATTTATCAAGATATATAAGGAAAAACTTAGTGGATTCTACACTGTTGGTGTTTATTACATAAAAAGAGCTAAAATAGCAAAGCAGTGTGTGAAACACTAAGTATACCCCACAAACTAACAGCTCATTGTAAACCACTGGGGTTGCCAGGTGAGGGACAACGTCTGCTGATTTGTGACATTATATTCGAAATAAGTTTGAAACGAAATAATTTTCCAGACACCAAATAAACATGACCTTATTGCCAAAAACCGGCTGGGTGGATTTTTAAGCACTTGGACTGTTTCTAGAAGCAGTAGAGATCCAAATGGGAGTAGAAAAACATTTAAAATGTGAAGTTTGTGTGATATGTCCCCTTTAATATATAATACATCTAACATAAGTGTGAGAGAAAGAAGAAAAATAGCTAATGAATTTAACTTGTAATGTCTTAAAATGTGGCTGTTCATCTAAATGTCGGTATCATAACCTATGAAATAAAACAAATCTCTGATTTGACTGCCATAAAACCCAGTAACATCCCTGTACCTATAAGCCAGGCTTAATTGCCATCTAAATGATGTGCTGTTAAAATCTGATTTATGAAGACAGATAGTCCAGACCTGCAGCTAAGCTCACCTTATAGATCCTTGAAGCAATGACAAACATTACAAACTGGCCAATCAATCGCTTACAGACCTCTTTCATTAAACAGAGAGTCTGGCTGGAAGATGTCCAAGGGTCCAATTTCTCACCTTTTCATTCAAGCTACTCATTCATTTGTGAATTAGGACCAGTTAAAAACAGCGAGGTGAATTAAAGGGGGATGAGGAAGATATTGAAACACTGGCCAGGAGCCACTTGGATGAAAGACAGCGCAGTTGAATAAAAGCCACAGACTCAGCTGTCGACCAATAAATTTACAATGGGTTGGGGTCAGGCCTAGCCTGGCCATTGCCTTCCTATGCCATTTCACTCAATTCTCATTTCCCTTCACTGTTCTCTGTGGGATTTCTCCCATTGAGTGCAATTTCTCCGGCCAAACGAATGATGACATTGATTTTTTTGTCCAGTTTTTGTATTCTGCCTATAGCTGTAGCTCAGCATTGGGAACGGAGGAAGTGAACAAAACCATTCAGCCTATGTTGGCTACTATTCCAAATATTGAGCAGTTAAAATCGAAGTAAGAGGAATGTTAAAGACATTTCATTGCTGGCAAACTAGTATCCACATTTTATCCATCCAGCTGTTGATTTAAGGGCAACCTGAAGAATCGGGAAGTATTCTGCACTCCTATGTGCAATGCACCAGTTACACTGGCAGTGAAACTGAACCATCAGAATGCTGGAACCACCACAATGCTCCAAACATTTGTCTCGTTGCTAAACATGTAAATATTGGTCTCTTCCAACCATAAAGCTTTTCAATGTTTGCTGCTGTAAATTTCATTTGAGCTAAAAACAGGCACACTGGTGGTTGGTACCTTCTCAGTCCATGTTGACCTAACACCAGCTTCACTCTGGACAGTGAGGCTCATGTTCAAGCGTTTTCCAGTGTATTAACAAAATTCTGGTAAAATTGTGCCCCTAATGTTTTGTAGGCTTTTGTCCAAGTGTTTTTTGGCTGAGGCGTTGCTTTTTTATATCCCGTGGTTTTGGATGCTGTGCAGCTGGAAGGTGTTTTGCTCTTACTTTTTTTTTTTTTTTTACTTTCGTGAGAGTTGCTATGATGCGTAACTGTGGAAACTTTACAACAGGTAGAAGCTGACTGGCATCTCAAAAGTTAAAAAAGTACCTGAACTGTGACCCCTACTCCCAGACGAGTTAAAAAGGGAGGCTTCATGAATGCAGAGAAGAGAAAAAGGATGTTCAAACCGTCTTTTCCATCAATCATAATTAGCCAGGATCATATCCATGACTCCAACTGTCCAGCTTTCTAACCAAAATGCCAGACAGAGATTTAAAGAAAAGCGGCAAAAGCAAATGAGGTGGATTAGCAGAGCTTGTCATCCAGAAAATGCTTCTGTGAAATATCGTCTATGTTGTCTGGATGATGAGCTGCTAGCATGTCTAGCATACATCAGCAGTCTCCAGTCAGAAGCTTCTTCAGATTCTTTGCAACACTAGCTGCTATTGCATCACCATTCACAACCTCTCTTTAAAGTGGTTGTGGATGGTGTTGTCTTTGTTGGATTATGACAACATTTATTTCCCTTTGGGATAAAAAGGAAAAAGTATTTTTGAACTCAATTCCTTGTTGCAACTAAACAATTTAACATAGATTCTCACACTTGCTGTTTTTATGACAAATCGACAAGACCTTGCAGACCTTTTTTTTATCAAATGACTAAATAAACCTATAGCTTCGCTTCACTGGTATCATGGAAAAACCCTTCCTCACCAAGTCAGAGTTTATTTAAAGGGCTTTCTTAAACTATTTTTAAATAAACTTGCAAGGAGTTGCTTCTTTAACACCAGAAAACAGAGGCCACACAGATGACAAACGCGTCCAAATACTTCCCAGAGCAAAAACGAAGCAGGCGATTGTCTCATTATCGGGGTCATGGATGTATTCCCATCTGCACACTCTTCTCATAGATGATGACACAAATAAGATAAATAATTAAAAAGCTATGCTCTGTTGTCCAAAAGCAAGAATTTAGATTTTCTTCTCACAGACAGCCGGGGTTGTGCTGCGAGCAGAGCGTTCGTACGCTCTCCCTCCAACAGTGTAAAAATTTGAAAGTGTGAACTAGTAAATTGCCTGTGGGCATCAATATGACCCTGTCAACCCATCCTCCAATCCGGTGTGCTGCAGCTCTCAGCAGCCACTTGTAGAGCCTGCAGGTATACAGGATGCATAATACATGGACGGCATAACCTTTTTCCCCTTATTCTTACAAGAATATGATAATATGTCTGTGGGAGCATAAATTAAGAGAAATGTGATAAAATGAATGATGACACACAAATTCGACATGCTAGGGGAATCTTTTTCTTACTACTTTTCTTTCATGCTCACTTTGTTATCTGCAGTGTTACTTCATAATTAATTTTTAGGAGCTGCCATGTTTTTACATACATGAGCAGGTGAGAGTGCCTCAAAGCCAATCTGCCCTCCCTGCTTGCTTCCCCTACCCGTGTCCTATCACTTTTTAACTCATTTCTTTTACTATGGGGATAAAGTGTCATAAAAACGGTCAAAGCTCCTGACTGTTTCAATTGAATTTTATAACAGCAGCATGATATTGTCCAGTTTCTGCAGCCGAAGACCTCAGCATGACCACAACCTGAACACGTTCTCCTTCCTCTCCTCTGACCAGGCTGAGTCAGATCACAGACATCAGAGTCAGAAACTGCAGAAGGGCTGGACAATAAATCAATAACAATGTAAATCACAAAAGACACATGATCAATATCAATAGGTAAAGTGTCTGATAAAAATAAAAGGAAAATTCACTGAACTCGGGTCCAGAACAACACAGATTTCTGGGAGATGTAGGCAGAGTTAAGGCTTTAGACTCTCAATGTCTCACTAGGCTTGTCTCAGTGATCAACAAATTAATTAATCACACAATAAATTAAAAAGATATCAGTAATTTACATTTGCATGACATAGTTTTTTCTCTTTTCTCTCTCTTTCTACCGAAAACTGGATGACAAAACTCTTCTGTCTGGTGTTTTGCTCTCAAACAAGCTCTTTTGTTGAAGAACAATTTTGTTTACAGATACTTTATAATTAATTTTACTCGTATTTCTGCTGTTTTGTTTATTTATTTTGGATATTTAAAATGTCTTCTGCTTCCAGTGTTAAATATTCTTTAGAATTGAAAGTTCATTGTCTGAGAATTTGTTCTTATGTTCTTCTATCATTACCATTACATTACTTGAAAATGGTTTCAAATCAGCAATATTAGTTTTTTGCAATAACTTCTAGGACAATTTATCGTCCAGCAAAATTTCATCAACTACCTCACTCACTCTTTGGTTACATATAAACAACTTGTTGAGAAAATTGTGCAGCAGCAGTTTCATGTTTTGTCTCATAATTGTGTAAAAATGAAAAACAACGGCATGGAGTGAAAACTGTAAACAGAAAAGGTCATGCCACCAGTTTGGCAGTATTTTTGAGATATTTAAAACAAAAACCAAACCCATAACTATCAATATCGACGAATATGAAACACTTACATTGTGTTATGTTTTTCAGCCATATCGTCTAACCCCACTCTGGAGTGACTTATAATCCAGAAAGAAAATCGATCACTGATTACCTTTCTGCCGTTAAAGAAATCGTGGTCTATCACTATCCATAGTCAACATCCGTAGCTGAAGAGTACTCACCCTCAGCTTTCTCCCAAACACAATGACCTTTCCTCGGGTCTGCTCCTTCCTAAACCTCCACTCCACTAAGTTCTGGCCGTTCTCTCCTGGCAGGGTCATGTTACGCCGGGCGATCGTAGGGTTAGCAGCTCCTAAAGAGACATTAGAAGACATCTGGGGTTCACAAACACTACAATATGCAGATTGCTGAAGGCATTGAGAAAGAGGGACAAGTATTGGCTTCATCAATGCACAACATTATCTAAAGGATATGGTAAATAATTTAAACCTACCTGCCAGTATGTGTGGCTCTGTCTGATAGTGTGTGTCCATCCCATTAGCATAGATGACCCTGAGTGAATGGTCATTACCCACTTGGTAGCCATTACGAAGCTGGTCTGCATGACACAAGTACAAGCAAGAGATGCAGTTATCAATATGCTGTCACATTGCAACATTCAAAGGATTTACTGAAGAACATATCAATTGGGGACTGAAATGAGGATAAAGGAAGGGAAACGAAAGGCAGGGAGGGGAAATGCAGCTAAAAGACAGCAGGGAGACAAAGTAAGGTGAGAAACAATTCATCTCTGGGCGAAGTGTTTGAACCTGCTAATGGAGCAGAGAGAAGGTTTAACATCCTTCAGCCTTTTTCAATTATGTTCCTCTCAGCCTCCCACAGGACTAATGGCTGCTTGTGCAAGCAGGACACAGAGTGGCTGACGGCACTCTTTTATCTTTGACTAAATATACACCTTGCTAGATCTATGCAACAATTCAGCAAACAGAATAAAATAACTTGATTAAACAAAGGCCTGGCTAACCATTGCATTTGGCCTTTTCCTTCTCCATTCACTCTCCCTGTATTTCCACTCTGTTTTTCAGCTCTCACATCATTCATTTACTATTGATTTTTTTGTGACACCCATGTTTTTCGGTTCCGTTTAATTAATATTAAAACATTTTGGCTTGGTGACAGTGTATTGGAAATCTCACGCGAAAATAAATGTACACCGACAAGAATGCAGCCTGGTTTTTATGACTCAACGCAACTCAACTGGAAACGTCTTAACAGTAAATCTTTACATTTTGCTATCAAGGAGTTTGATTCTGGAAATCTTATCTTGTGGGATTTTCTTTTCTAATAACATTTTTTAAAGTTATGAATAGTTACAAATTCAAGTTAATTTGTCCCAAAACGTCTAGTTGCCTGTTGGAAAGCTGGAAATAAAGACAGACTTTATTTTTCAACATTGGATTGTAAGCAAATATCCAAATAAACTCAGCACAAAGAAAGAAAGTGAAAAAAATTATGCTCTGATTTATCATTGTCTGATTTTTTTGCACCATTTCAACCAAAGAAGGTTGTTGAAATGGTGCAACAACCTTTGCACCATTTTGCAAAGATTGTATTTTTTATTTTTAAAAAGGATGTTTACACTGCATACATTACTGCGATTTTTTTCTGGTTTATTCTTTTTTTTTTCTAGCCCCCACTTTCAAAAGCTTGGAAAACTATTGATCCAGCCCACTTGAAATTATTACGAGACAGTCGTTCAAAACGTCTGAGGCGGTTTTACTCTCGTCAGTTTTTTTTTCTTTGGAAATCATTTTATCGAATAACACAAAATGAAATATATTTTCTGCTTCAACATTTCTCGTGTTTTGTGTGTGATGTAATGCCTGTGCAACTCCATGTGGGCTGAGCTTCAGAGTTCTAACTTTAACGTATAAGAAATACCTGAATATGTTTTTATTTCCAAGTTCTACAATGTAAGTTAATGAAAAAATAAAAAAAACATTCATTTTTCGGTAATTTAGTTAATTAAAACAGATAATTTTGCATTAAGTATCTTGCTGAATGTGAAATGACATTAGGTGGGGTAGGGTTATATTTTTATTATCTCAGTCATTTCCCAGCACATTATCTCACATGGTGATCCAGTAGAAACAACAGTTTACTGTAAATGTCTGCAAATGACCTTTTAACCTCTTGTTTCCACATATTCTGCTTTCTCAAGCAGTTAACTGCATCATTAATATGACTAAGTACAGCAGCTAAATTAGCTTGTTTACCGTCGCTGCCCTGCACCTGGACCTAATGGGATGCCACCTACCTACGCATGTAGATGAGATGGCAGGAAAAACATGAATAAATGTAAGAGAACTGATGAAAGCAATGCTTTAGTTGTCAATGACTTCGAATTAATCAGGATAGGAAGAAGGCACTATCAACAGAGATGTCAATATTGCAGTCCAATATACTCAAGTTGGTTTCACACTGAAAAATTATATTGTATCAATGCTCATTATGCATTAACTTCAGGATTACAATACACAAGCAGAACAGTTTAAATCGAGGAATAAACGGTTCTGAATCCGCTAGACTTGCAGCTGAAGCAGGATTCATCTATCTGTAGCATCAAATCTCACATCCAACTATAAACTTCTGAGGTAAATGGAAGGCAATGTTCGTCCAGATTGTACATAATCACAGCTAGAATATAATTTCCCAGTACTTATCTGACAACGAATGACAGCATTGCTGAAATGCACCAGTGCGAATGTTTTCTTTCACTGCTCTCAAATAAAAATGTATGAGAATGGATTTTATTATGGGTTACAGAAACTTTGAATCAAAGTACGAATGAAACAACATTCCAAATTCAGTCACCGTCAGAATAAAAAAGATCACAGAAAACAACACAACCTATTTTCCCATCCATGACTTATTACTCATGTCTCTCAGTAACTGCAATTTGTCTTACTTCTCTGATTGTTCAACAGTCATTTACTGAGTTTTTAATACCATCAGCCTGCAGTGACTTACAGAAGTATTTGCAGCCCTTTAATTTCTTCATGTTATTTTATTTTGCCTAATGGACCAAAACAAAGCATTTCATCAATTCAAAGTGGAAGCAAAAAAATATTTTCAGAGGCTATTACAGTTTAAAAGATCTAAAAAGTGTAAAGTAATCTCAACCAGATTTCTTCCAGGATTAGCCTGTATTTAGCTCCGTGCATTGAGCCTGTTTGCAATAGTGGCATTGTAACAGTGAGATTACAAAAACTAAGTAGTTCTCCAAAACTCTGAAAAGAAGAGCTTGAGCCTGGTCAGGCAGGCTGCCAAGACACTGAAAGCAACAATAAAGAACGGGTAAGAACTCGCAACAGAAAAAGTACTGGTACTAATTTAGATGTAGAAACAAGCACTGAAACAGAATACCAACATCTTTTGTCGTAATCTTAGTAAATTTAACTGAAGTTTGTGCTTGTAACAGTTATGAATACTTTATCAAGCCACTGTATTTTCATATTTTGTGCAATATAAAACTTTGGCAGATGGATTTGTGAACAGTAACAGATTTTATTCCTTTTAGTTTTTAAAACAACTGCTGTGACAATCTGACATGCAGCAAGGAAAACATTGGGAAAGGTGATAAAATCTGAAAATGAAGAAATAAAGCTATATTTCTTTGGATTTGACTGACTTTTATTTTTCATAAAGATCATAATAATTAGTCTGACCTTTCCTTATATCTGAACTTCAGACTCAGTCATATGCATGCCAGCACCTTACCTTGCACCAAAGTGTAAAAGGAGTCTATTGACGATAAGTTTGTTGTTATGGAAACGTCCTCGTCCCTCCCAGACGTCTCTATGTCCACTGCAATGGCTCCCGAAGACATGTCGCCGTGGAGATTGGTGACCACGCCAGTGGGGAAGGTCACATTAGTCAGTCGACCCTCGCTGTCATAGCTACAAGGACAGAATGCAGGAGAAGGCGAAAACGGACATTGGATGTCATGACTGTAATGGATTTTGCCGATAAGAGAAAATTACCTGGATATACATACAGGCAGCAAGTCCTCACACTTATTAAGACGTGTAAAACGCCCTAAAATAGGTTAATCATTTGTCACAGCAACATCACATTAGCATAAACATTTCAGGAAGATCCAGTTTTGATACATGTTACAGTAATAAAGAAGAAATATTTTCAACTAAATCTCTTGACATGTCCAAGATTTCCTGTACAATCAATGTAATTGAAGCATGCTTAAATTGATATTTTACCATTACCTTTATGAGATTGTGTATGAATCTTTAATTAGTAACTCATGACGTGACTTCCTGTTTACTAGACGAATAACTATAACATGGCATATAAGCCCCTTTCACTTAAACACTCCTCAAAATAGGAAAGAAAAGAAAACATGGCATTCCTGTAAGGAAGAGATATATTAAACTTTATCAGTAGCTGCAGGAAAATAGTGACTCGCTGGCATCTGTTGAGGCATGAATAGGTGACATTCACACAGCAACTCCTGAATTTTTGCTGAAATAAAACTTTTGTTTTGTTCATTCATACTGTTTATTAAATATGAACAAAGTCAAACTTCATGAAGGACCTGCAAGCGCAGAAGAAGACTGGAGACGTCACACAGAAGCACCTCATTTAACTCAGTAATAATGGATGCCGTCTATGGATTGTTTTCAAATTGTTGAGTAATAGAAAGCGATATTTTTTTTGGGTGAAAAGATCGGAATTGGGTCATTCATAAAGTATCATAAACTCTTTCAAGTACCAGGAGGCCTTAGAATAAAATCTGGTTTCCTCTGGCAGTTAATTGAAGGCTTGTCATTATTGTTTTTTTCAACAGGATAATGATCCAAACACATCTTCACATCAACACCAGGAATGATTCAAAAAACTGACATAAAATCAACATTCCTCTTTGGCCATTTGGAAAACTGAGTGCTGTCCTATTGGCAAACATGTTCATTTCAGCAAATGAATGAATTAATCAATACTTACACTGTAATTATCAGTCTTGCCAACTTTCACATCCCGTCAACAGTGCAGTCACAGCCTGCGCTCTAGACTTTCTTTTACCCTCAATCTTCCATCTGCCCGATTAAAGCGGGACGAAAAGTCTTCCCCTCATCCTGGATCTCCCTACAGCAAGACCACTCCAGTCTGATTTCAACCAGCTTCTGAAGACTTTAAGTGCTTTTGATGCTATTCATCTTCTCATTTGGTTTATCTCATCCATTTCGGTGTTATTTGTGTGAACATGTCCCTTTTGAAACCGCTTCAAAAGGCTAACCTGCATCGGTAAAAGTCGAATATAACAGAAAAAAATGCACCAATGGTGACTGTTAATGCTGCGCATGACAGAATACACACTCTAAATAATTTTTCAGTGAGAGGTTTTACAATGAAAGATGATTTATTCCTTTGACCCAGAGAAGCTAGAAGGGCACTGTAGCAAACACACAGGTGTGTGTTAAGTGTCTTCATGGGAAAACTTCCATCATTCGCCTCAAACCAGATCAAACAACAGCACAGCTCTAACTGTGGCCTGAGGCAAGAATGGAAAAAAGACCAAATCACAAACAAAAACAATAATGAAGAGCAATGAATTTGTTCATGGAGCCAAGCACCAATTTAACAAAAACCTGAAGCTGTTTTATATGTTTAGTGTCAAATATAAAGACAATCTGTTTGATGAAGTCCTGGATTGAGTAAAAGAGCACATAAATAAAGTAAGATTGTTTGTCTCTGCCAAAACCAGAAGATCTGGACTGATGGTGAATGACGACACATAATGTCTGGAGATGATCCAGAATGCTGCTCCTTGCTTTTTCCACTAAAACCAGGAATGTAGAACACATCACTCCAGTTCTAAAGTCCCCCACTGGCTCCTGCAGCTCAGAAATTAGACTTTAAAATACTGTTGTTAGTTTATAAATCACTGACCGGTTTAGCACAACAATACATTAAAGATCAACCTCCCAGACCTCTCAGGTCTTCTGGTTCTGCTTTGCCCCTCAGAACCAGAACCAAATGAGGAGAAACAGCTTTCAGCTTCTATGCACCACAAATCTGGAACAAACTTCCTGAAAACCGCAAACAGCTGAAATACTGAGATCCTTTAAATCTAGACTAAAACCCCACCTGTTCAGAGTTTCTTTGAACAATAATAGATTGACCTAATTGATGTGTATTGTTGATATTGATGATGACACAAAATGTAATGTTTTCTCACTGAATTTCTCTATTATTGACTTTTTTTTGTGTTTTTATGATGTCAAGCCTTGTTGCTGAAACACCTGTATCAAGTGAAGTGGACATATTATGTTCCCAAATGACCAAGGCATCAACAATGCAGTTATTCTGGAGCCTTATTTCCATTCCAACATAGCGTTACAGATTGCATTCATGCATTTAGATGTGACAGTCAGGAGGTGGCTTACTCATAGAACGTAGTCCAGCCAATTTGGATGCTCTTGGTAGCCAGCAAGCCACTGTTGCCATGGTAAGTAAATAAAACCAGCTCCTGACCCTGAGCCGTGAGAGACTTTAGACCGCCGTTAGTCCCGATTGTCAGCCAGATGACCTGTACAGTAAAAAATAAAATAAAATACAACCAGATAGTCAGATGGTTGCCGAGAATCCAGAGCAATCTGTGACTCACGGCCATCCTCAAAGAATGCAAATGTGCAAAAATGCGAGCATCTCACCTGATTATCAGGAGCCACCACACGTACAGGCATCCTGTTGGTGTCTCTACGGACACGGAGCGTGTTCCCGCTGCTGTCTGTCACTGCGGTAACATCCTCCTCGTTGCTGGGAGGATATGAAAGCAGAAAATGAGAACAAACTGAACTATGCTTCAAAAAATGCACCATTCCAGTTTTATGGTTTAAAACAGGAGGAGAAAAATAACAGCAAGAAAATGTCAAACCAACCTGTAGCTGAAGTTGTATTTAAAGTCCCCAGTGATCAGAGACATGGTGAACTGGTGAGTCCCATTCGAATCAAACACATAAAGTTCTTGTGAGGCTGGAGAAGCCACTTCATAGGAGCTGGGACCTGAAGCCAAAGAGCCTGCAGATGGATTAGACAGAAGAAGCGACTCTGATTGAAGAGAGGCTCATATTTATTCTCCAGCTCTTGACTTTGCCTATGAAGCTAATGTACAGCGATTATAGCAGCCATTTGACAAACACTGTGATTACTGACCATGTTTGGAAATGCTTTTTACTGGTCAGTCTGATTGGACATTCATGAGTTCTGACTGGATTTCCAGTGAGAACTGGATGTCTATTGCTGGAAGTGACGTAAATATGGAAAATAATGCATGGACTGCAACTTACTAATGTTACTTTAAATGCTAATCAGTAGAAAAAAATTTTGGTCTCTATATTGAATGCTTTATTATGTTCCCTCTAACATTTTCTTATTTTTTCCATTTTTTTCAGCTGGTATTTTGACAAGGAGCTCCTGTGTTTATTTTCCTTAACCTCCACGGCTTAATCTGACTCTGCTGGAAGTTCCTTCCAGCAAAAAAAAAAAGAAAAAATAATCCTCCTCTCTCTACTTTTCACTGCCATCCCATGTTTGTTCAAGTGAAGAGATTGAATCCAGCAGAAGATTCAATATGATCTGTTGGATTCTTACACTGGAACACCAAAACCCTCATTGACATGCGTGGAATAGCAACTAAAACTGAACAGTTTTAATTAAAACCACATGTGATTCCTTTTAATATAAATAGAAGTATGTGAATGCACAAAATGCAATGAAGATAGAAGTAGATGAAGCACTGGAGCAATTAGTACAGGTGAAATCCTTGTAGAAGAAGACAAATACAGTAATAATAAAACCTACATGATTGTTGCTCTGGGCTAAATACTGGTGTGGGAGATTTTTTAAAACATTCGAAAACAATTCTTGTTTGCTAAATGTCATTAACTCATAATAGAAAATCAGCTGCATTTAATGTTTCAACTCCAACAGATGACTGTGTCTGAAATCCTTTAGATGGCACTGTAACCTTTACTTTTTGGGGTTTAGATTTTTCTTTCTGAATTAAGCGGTAATTAAATATAAAATATTTCATCCTTACTGTGATGATCAGAAAACATGCTAGATGATTTTTCTTGGAGGACTCTCCCTAAAAATAGATTGAAAAGCATGAATATTTGTATTAACCTGATGAAAAGTGTGATTATATCAGCTCACAGGCGCCCCCTGCTGGTCTTGCAGCTAGTCCTGAATATTTCAGAGTTCAGTGAGATCCTTCAGAGATCCCTCAGCAGAAATGCAGCATTTATGTGTGGAGGCCTATAAATAGCTCCATCTGGAAATGTCCGTACCGGTGCGTGGCTGGTTGCGTCTTATTGCCCGGATTCGAATATTTCCCAGATCAGCCACGTACAGAGTCCCATCTGGTGAGACCACCAGAGATGAAGGACCACTGAGCCTGGCGTCTTTAGCGTAGCCGTCTCCTGTCTGATAGCAGTCGCAGTTGGCATCGTTCTGCAAAAACACACAGGAAGAATCCATCATGTAACATATATAAATATCCTGACGGATGTGAAGGAGCAAAACGTTGCGGTAACTCTGCAGTACCTTGCAGTCGCAGTCAGATAGTGCTCCAGCCAGATGGGTAATTTCCCCATCAGTGGACACCTAGAAGTACAGCACAAGATGCAAAGCTATGAAAAATATGAACTAAAACATCAGCCTGACATTTTCACAGAAAATGAAAGAACAAATTAGAGATATTAGTTGTAAGTATTGGAGATTAGTAGAAAAACTGATAAATAATAAGAAATAATATTGATTCAGGGCTCTTGGTCACTAAATTCTTTCAGCCATTATTTTAGAAAAGTGGCAATTTGTGAGTCAATCAGTTCTATCTTTACCCTGACAAACTACCAGAAAGCGCAAGAACGTATCAGTCTTTAAAAATAATTTTGTTAGATAATCAAATATGCAGGCGCAATTCATGTGGTTCTTATTTTCAATTTGTTTCTTTCATGCGTTGTGGGGAAGTTTTGTACTGTATAACTTTTTATTCTTTTTAAATATGTAACCTGATCTTTTTTTGCAAGTAAAAAAAAAAAAAAATTAATTTATTTTGATGATGGAAAAAACTTCCCAACTTGTCTGTATTGCATTGTGATGTAATGTATTTATACTGATTGATGAAAACTAGCCTTTATGGCAAACTCTGGCATATTATGTGATGTGCATCATCCCTTTTGAAATAAATAAGCAGCAACATCCAACAGTATACGCTACAACAATACACGTTCCTGACGTAACCTGGAAATATCACTAAATGTGGTAGAGTGAATGTGCCATAAAAATGCGACATTACTTGTCGAATGCGGTGCATCTTCTTCTCATCTGTCTCTGCGATGTAGAGGATGCCGCTGTAGGACAGAGCGATGGCGGTCGCTCCCTCCAGCATCGTCTGCACCGCTCTCTTTCCCATGGTGTATTCTATACCAGGCACCTGGCAGTGCATGGGACGACCAGCCACTATACGGACCTGAACACACACACACACACACACACACACACACACACACACACACACACACACACACACACACACACACACAT
>SZYC01004087.1:637348-771168 GCA_010883035.1 Poeciliopsis occidentalis | reverse complement strand
TCTATCTATCTATCTATCTATCTATCTATCTATCTATCTATCTATCTCCATTCAACTTAGTGGACTTTTTTTTAAGTCACATGTGAATTGTATTTGGGCTTTGCAAACACAAAAAAGAACAAAATGTTAGCATGAACCTCCAAACTAGACTTAAAATGAGTGCTGAATGCAACAATGCCCATGGAAATACTTCAAAAGAGCCACAGGAAGCCTGGGCAAACAACAGCTAAAAACTGGAGGAATGAATGCTGGGCCACCCCTCATTCACACAAACATCCGGGAGCTGTCCTAATACAATCTCATGTTAACACCACATGAAAAATATATGCGCTTTTGAAGACCCATTTTTCCTGCTGGTGATCCACAGTAATGAGTTCAATATGCAGGCCATGAATTGAGATTGTGTCATTTCCTGCATTTGGGTTAAACGGCCCTGATACAGCGATCTTATTACTGGCCCCCACATCCCAAATAAGCCCCCCCCATCCATCCCCCATCTCTATATATTTTCTCCATTTTCCCCTCCATCCACATCTCCTTCTCTCCCTCTTTCATCTCCTTCCCCATTAGTAGGTGTTGATTGATCAACAGAGGCCGAGTCAGCAGGGCTCCGCTCATGCTGTGCTGCAGTCGGCAAAGGGCACCCAACTAGTCGGCTGCCTGAAAAAAAAGCTATACATGCATGTATATATGCGTGCGTGTGTGTGTGCGTGAGAAAGAACGACAGAGAAAGTAGGTGAAAGACATTGAGAAGCAGAACACTGAATGCTCCTGCTGTGTTAAAAGAGAGACTTTCTCACATGTGTGTAAATGAGTGGATTTGACCTTGATAGCAGAATCCTTGTCTTAAATGTGGAGTTTTAGTGAATTTGTTAGGGCTGCATCTACGTAAATTTTT
This sequence comes from Poeciliopsis occidentalis, assembly GCA_010883035.1. Taxonomy (NCBI): domain Eukaryota; kingdom Metazoa; phylum Chordata; class Actinopteri; order Cyprinodontiformes; family Poeciliidae; genus Poeciliopsis; species Poeciliopsis occidentalis. The sequence goes on along the minus strand of SZYC01004087.1, from coordinate 770,270 downwards.
ATCAGAGAAAAACCACTGTAGTGGTTGGAGAGTCTGAACTATCCAGGACTGACAAAGGAAACAAAAAAATGTCCTGAATTGAGCACGGCCCTGCAGATTACCGACGGGTGTGTATTTCAAAGAACAGGCACAGGTGTAGCGCTCTCAGTGGGCACAGTATGTTTTACAGGCACTTCCTTGATCATCTAACAGTCAGTTATAAAGCAGAGCAGACACAAATAGGTCTCACAGATAAATAGACATGGGGTTCCCAAACTTTCCATGCTATGGGCCCCCAAACAGCATTGCATCTGGCTGGGGCCCCTTTTGAAAATTCACAGTGTGCATCAAAACACGTAACGAAACATCAACTTTTCAAATGTTATTCTCATTTTAATCACTATCAATAATTATTATGTTCATTTAGCATATATGCTACCTCAAACCTTTGTGTTTCACTTGTCCATGAGTTCTGGGTTGGAACATTTTATTTATTTACTTTATTAATCTGATGTTCATGTTATAAAACATTACCTGATAATACATTTTCACCACAATCCCTTCTTTTTATTATTAAAATATATGTAACACTATCTTATGCCAAATAAAATTTTATTTCTTTCTCACATTTCCAACTATAATAGAATATTAGGGCCATACTAATAAAAAAAAAATCAACAAATCAACAAATAAAATTACGAGAATAAAGTTGTACAAGAATAAAGTGGAAATAATATGAGAATAATGTCATAGTAAAGTCATAATATTTTGACAGTAAAGTCATAATATTACCAGCATAAAGTTGTAATATTATGACTTTATTCTGGTAATTTTCTGAGTTTATTCTAGTATTTTTGTTTATTTATTTTCATTATTTCTTAGTGTGGCCCTAGTACTCCGTCACCTTCACCAAAGGTTTTAGTATTTTTTTCATCAGTGTCCTCCACTTCAGGACTGCTGAATGGTTCCTTTTTTATTTATTTTTTGTCAGAAACATACTTTTCTTTGTCTTGTTTGCTACGCTAGCTTGAGGAGCAAAGCAGGTTGATAAATTTGACTTGCCAATCAGAAAGATGAGCATGGCAAATGACCTTACAATATTTTAACTTTTATTTTATAATAATGATCAAAAAACATTTGACATTTGATGTATAAAGTCCGCTGAGTAATGTTAAAAACATATACAATTAAATTCTGATTTAAAGTGTATGGAATTTAACTTTTTTTTTTTCTTTTTCTTCTTCACTTTGATCCAACTTTCTGAGGGCTTTCCTAATACTCCCATTTTGAAAAACCCTGCCGCAGCCCACACTATCAGCACTTCTTACTGCTTCATAGTAGATGGCACGGAGAGCTGAAAGAGGTTTTGTCAAATACTCAGGGAGGACAGTCTGTCACCAGCAACCATGTCATGTTCAAAGTTGATAAAATCCCTTTTTCTTCCTCATTCTTTTGCTCAGATTCATCTACAGAATATCTCGATCCCTAAATGCAGTAAGCTGCTGGCGTGGGAGTGACCAATTCATTTTTTGTGTTTAACAACAAAATTGAACAAATAAAGTGCCTGGTGTGTAATCTGGTCATCTCTTCAGCAGCTATAGTCCCAAAACAAAAATCTGTTTTCAGTCAGAATATGCATGTGAAATTCTATGTTTTGAGGGGGAAACATACACCCAAACAATGTGAATCAGTTGGTCCATAAAAGCTTTAGGTGTGGTCAGCCGCAGCAATAACAAGCTTGACGTGTCAAGAGTTAAACATACAGTCAGACAATAACTATCCCACACAAAATGAAGACATGTATATAGATACTCATGTATGTAGATAATATACCGACAGCTGCTTTTGCTGTGGGTTTTCTGGATAGCGGTAACAGATGCACTGCTTCCTTTTTGCATTGGGTAATGCATATACAAGCAGTTATGCACACCACAGGCAGAGTAAACTAGGTTAGAAGGCAACCAAAGATATAACACATACAGGGATGTATAATATATGAAGCCTGCTGAATAATCTCAGAGTTGAACACCATGGCTCCTCTGTCTGGTAATATTTGAATTCTGAATATTTGTCTTAAAGTTGACATAAATAATTGGTTGTGTGGTTAATGTATCAACAGTAGATGTGCTCTGTTTTCTGTACCTATAAAGTAAGGTGGACATGTAGACAAAGGATATTAAAGAGCACACCTCATGACCTGTTAAAATCACAAAAGATTCTGAAAGAGCCTGAAAGATCCTGAAAGATCCTGATAGAGCATACACAAATTGAACCTTCTGGAGTACATGATCTAAATGTTTCATATTTGCAGTCAAAAATGTATCTGTAATTAGCATGCAGTTCAGTAAGTCAAATATTTTTTGAATAGCACATTTCAGGAACAAGGCAGTTCAAAGAGTTTTGCATCATAACTCAAAAATCAACCACTAAAACATTTCATTTTTCCCATTGCATTTTTCCAAGTGCTGTCATTACACATCAACATCTTGGTTAATGTTTCATTTATTATGTTTCAAAAGCAACTCTAAATAGAAGGGGTTTTCATCAAGATTTAAAGGTACTCCGTGTTTCAGGAGTTTTACAGTTTTCAGGAAGTTTGTTCCAGATTTGAGGTGCATAGAAGCTGAAAGCTGCTTCTCCATGCTTGGTTCTGGTTCTGGGGATGCAGAGCAGAACCAAATGACTGGAGAGATATGGAAGGTTGCTATGACAATAGCAGATATCTAATGAATTGTGGTGCTAAACTGTTCAGTGATTTACAAACTAACAACAGTATTTTCAAGACTTTTCCCTGAGCTTCTGGGAGCCAGTGAGGGACTTTAGAAATGGTGAAATGTGCTCTATATTCCTGGTTTTGGTCAGAACACCAGCAGCAACGTTCTGGATCAGCTGCAGCTGTCGGATTTTTTCAGGCTGACCTGTGAGGAGACTGTTGCAGTAACCAATGTAACTGAAGATAAAAACATGGATGAGTTTCTCTAGATCTCACTGAAACATTAGTCCTTTAATCATGGAAATGTTCTTCAGGTGAATTAGTAGCTATAAAAATGCTCTTAAACTGGATTTTTCTTGTTTATTTTTTAAGTTACTACATATGGACAGTTGAAGGTATGACCTGAAAATAAAAACAAAGTAGAGGGAAGTCTTATCTACTTATATTTCCAATTTGATTAAAAAGACATTTGTAGACATGTTTCTGTTTGTTTATGTCCAGTCATTATCCATATTGATCCATTTGAAACCTCCACATAGATCACAGTGAAGACATCTGACATACATACTTCAAACGGCTGTAACTCATCTATGCTTCGACATACAATCATCAATAAGCGCTCAAATGAAACGCAATCCTCACAGGAATCCTCTACTGTACACAAATTCATAAATAGTGTGACAGGAGTTTATTGACTGGCCTATAACCACAATAAAAGTGTAAGCTATAAGGAAAAACGGCAACTTTTTGTCTCAATTAATGCATGTCTTGTGTCTGATTTATTTGGGAGAAAATAATAAAAACAAAAAGCTGATATAACCGGGCTGCATAAGTGTGCACATCATTAATTGTTGCATTCAGTTTTTTATTGGGGGTCTGATAGCATGCCATATCTTGATCAGGTCATATTTTCTAACTTTACCTTGCAAGTATTTTCAAAATCTATCTGAATGTCAGAAAAAATCTCATCAAAATGCCAGATTTTTCTGACTGTTGGTAACAAACATACTTTCGTTTTTAAGGTACATATAATGCTCATAATGTTCAATTCATATTAACAAACAGAAAGGTTTGATCTATTAGTCATTGTGCTGCTGGCAAAGCGAGAAACTATTGAGTTATTTCCTGCTTTCTCTTCTCTATATGAGCCTTCACTTTCCAAATGCTATCATTTTCATTTACCTTCATTGTCTCTGGAAAAGGCACCATTGTGTTTAGACAACCAATCATACACTACAGCTTATTGCTTACACTATACTGACTTCATTATACATCATTCACGGGATCAATTATGCAAAATAATTGACTTATTCAGTGTGCATTCATCCACCTGTCAGGGAGTACTCCTCTGCGGAGAAGATGGATCAGTACACCTGGCCTTCTGTGTGACATTAATCCCTCTGTGCCTTGGCAACCCCAGTTCCTAACATTTCATAGTACTGCATGTCCAAGTCACAAGAACAAAGAAAGCTGCATGATTTACAGGCACAAAAGATTGTGTTAAGAAAAGACGGCAGGTCAGCTTTGAGGAATATTTTCAGTAAAGGTATGCTGTCTAGTGAATCAGTGGGTTCATTTGAAAAACATAACATGTCTAATGGAGGAACTTTCATGTTTGAAATATGCATGTTGATTTTTTTTGTTTGCCTTGGTATGAAGGGTGTGAAAAAGTCACAGTGAGTGGCTGTGTTAGGATGGGCTATGAATCTATTGTTGTGCCACTTCATGATTACCTCACTATATGGGAATGAAAGGTCAATTCTCTATGCAGAGTAATTACCTAAATTAATGAGAAGATAGGTCAGTCAGAGTTGGAGCCACTTGCGAGTTTTTGGCATGCTGGGGTCAGTGAGTTTCTCTCAGTGCAATTGCAAGGATGAAAAATAATAGGGTCAGCGCTGCGACACCCTGCACAAATTCTGCAGCAGTAGAATCTATGTGCAATGGTTATGGTGTCTGTATTCTTTTAAATTCAAAAATAAATTAATAAATAAATTATCAGTATCACCTGAGTTTAACTGCCTTTTGAACCACATATACTGTAGTAGCAGAAAAGCAGGAAGGCTGTAGTGGAGCACAACATTAAGGCAACATATCTTCCTTTACTTATGAAATGTGAAGGAAATAACTGGGTACAGAAATACAAGCTACGTTTACATTGTGTCTCACAAGAAACTCAGCAATCTAAAGAAATAAGATGTAAATGTTTGTCTTTAAGGAGTAGTGATTTTATTATTTTTTTAAAGTGTTGCATGTGATAGAAACCAATGGAAGCATCTTCCACAGGGACAATCTGCACAAGTTAAGGCTGAACATGACAACTGGCTCTCATGGGACTTTCAGCAAAAAATGACCCAACCTTTGCTGTTATATATCTGACTGGGTTGATAAAAATTTATTTAAATTTACTTAGACAGATAAACTGGAGTATTCTATCCCATTACTTCGATGAGATTTAATTTGCTGTATTACATGTAATCCCTTAAAATCCTCTTAGACGTCTTAAGATTTATACACATGGGTGTAACAGTACAGGTCATTTAGTTATATATATAAAAAAAACCCCGAAAACCCCCTAAAAGTCATAGAATTTATAAGTAACAGAGCAGAAACCATTCATGTTCGCTGTTTATTAAAATCACTATCACTAAAGGTCAAAGTTCTCCTGATCTCCATATACATTTAGTCTCTGAATGTATGAGTTTGTGCTCTATGCTCACATATTTGCTCATTGTCATTTCCCATTAAATGACTAATTTGTATAAAATCAGACACTAATGATTTTAATATTTTAATTACACAACAATTTAAAAGGCTCTCATTAATTTAATAAGCGACCTTTACATTCATGTTGCCAGAACAGAAATGGAGAAAAAAAAACCCACAAAGATTTAAATTTTCTGAGATTTCTACAAAACACGGATGAATTATTTAGTAGCAGAAAGAGAGTGGTAGAACATGTTGGAAATCTTGAAACCAACATGTGTGCATCCTTACTTCAGATTTAACAACTGTTAAAAAGTGAAGTTTATATTGTCAAAAATCCGGTGTGGTTGAATTTCTCTAAATTTCAGGGTTCGTAAATAATTTTGTGACTAAAGCTCACAGCAGAGAAACTCGAGGCCTTATTAGAAAAGGGAACAAAACTTCTGAAACTTCTAAAAACTATATAATTCTAACTAGATAAGTCTGACAACAGCTCACCTTTGCTAATGCGGGGCCTGAAGTTCGTGCATAGTAATGTTTTCCTTACATCCTCAGTTACCTTATCAAGTTTGGAAATGATTCTTCTGAAAGTCTGAGGCCTGTTTGCTCACTAATGGTTATAGTTTTTGTTTTATCTCAGTTTGACATAATTAGAAAGCTTATTAACCACAGTTTCAGAACCTATAAATAACTCAAACTGTCCCCTGGGAGACTTTTTTCTGGTTTTGTTGTTGCCTCGTCACATATGTATTCATTTTTGTTCCTATGATGCTCGAAAAGCCCTCTGCAGATTGGTTGTTGTTTGCATATAAATTGCAAAAGAAAGATCAAAAAGGATCTTTAGAGACTGATAGGGAAGCTTAAAAACACTTGATATATATCAATGATCTTCTCATGCCGTCTGATAGTTGACTTGTCTCTAAACGTGTGCTGTTAGATCTCAGTTCTTTGTTTGACGTCAGTGGCACAGCACAAAGTAAGTGTAAAGCTTTTTGCCAAATTCACCACACGCCTGTCTCAGCTCCATCATTTGGTACCAATAAACTCGGCTGCACAGTGCCATCAGCGGGTGGCACTGTGGGGTACCGTATGTGTGGGTGTAACAAACGCAGTAAATACTAACCACAAATAAAACTTTGAAAACTCATACCATGCTTATTTTTTCTAAATTGAGTTGAACAGGAAAGCTCCATTCGTCTTTAACTGCATCAGATTTTCAAGTCAAAAACTGTCATGTCTAATACTTGACGTCTAGTCACATCACATATATTTTGACTGAGGTTTAAAAGAACTCCATAAATGATTTAAGTCATGTTTTTTGAAACGGTAAACTGTGGATTCAACTGCACTTGACAGGGTTGAGTTATCATTACAAATGGCATTTACCATGTAGAGAGGAGGATGAAATCTTCTTGCAATTCATCAAGATTTTAATAATAATGACTCTAAATCATCCTAATCTTAATTATCTTAATGGTAATTTGCATCAAATTTTAAGAAACAAAGAAATAGTATACATTTGTGGTTGTAATGTAGCACAATGTGAACATTTAAAGAGCTATAACTACTTTCATTAGCCCCTCTAGTAAAGTTAGGAACATGACTTTTGACCTGTGTCTTCAAGTGGCAACCCTGTGTCTTGGCTTCAGAGACAGGTGCAGGGCATTTCGGTTATTTGTGGTAACAAGGCTGCATATAGTGAGACATCTCTTCTCTCTGTTCTCCAAAATGTTTTGACGGGTGCAGACAGAAAGCCTCTGTAACGCAACATCAGGGAAAATAAGTAAGTTCAGAAATAGACTGAGCCATATGGATCCAGGGTTCAGGATACGTCTGTAAACCTGTGTCAAGACAAATCAAATCTGAGAATGCTTTACAAATATATACTTTTTTGTTCTAGGAGTTTGATTCCTCATTAGGCTTTGACTCACATCTAATTCTCATTCCTATTTCTTTTGCTCAGAAAACATTTCCTCTACACGATACATGGTCTTCCAGGCAGGTCTTGAGAAAAGTATTAATATATTTATTTAATTGTTTTTGGACCACTGTAATGCTCTTTTTACCAATCAGGACAAATAACCAGTTTTACGTCTGAAAGCTATTCAGAATCCATGCAGATTTACTTTCTAAATCTACTAAACATATAAACCCTTGGTCTTACACTCTTCAGCCTGTCTCCTGGTGGATTTTAAAATGTAGAAGTTCTAGTTTCTCAGTCTCCTGATTATTTGTGTCAGCTTCTAACCAAACACTCTGCTGCTTGTGGCTTTTGGTGCCAAGCCCAGAGTCTTCTCACTGTTCCATGTACTTTGCTATAAACGAAGGGGTCTTTCAGTCTGTGGCTCCTAAACTGTGGAACAGCTTGAACCAGCAGCTTCACTTTGCTGAGTCTGTGGAGGATTTTCAAAAACAATTTAAAATTGGTTTGTTCTACCAGGCTTTTGACTCAAGATTATTCTGAGTGTTTAATGATTGTTTTTTTTTTACTATTCATAACTTAACTGTGATTTATGTTCTACTTATTTATTTATTAAATGACTTGAATCTCATGTAGAGCTTTATTAGAGGGGAAATATTTATTGCTTCTGTTTTGGTAACTGTATTGGTGTGACTGTGTGGTTCACAATCATAAACCCACAAACACAAATAGAAAATATATCCATTTGTAATATGTGTCTTTGGGACACCAGTGACACAAATAGGTGTGGTTTGTATTGCTAAACAGCACACAGTACTGCATTTAATCATGTTTCAAATTGATTGATATTCTATCAATGAAGAAACAGTGGAGAAAATGGTAAAAAAAATAATCCTGGCATTATGGACAATTTTAGGGTTTTAAAACATCACTATTTGGAATTTATTATGACAACAATAAATCAAATTTTTAGAAATTTAACACAATAAATGCTCACCCCTATTTATTAGGGAAGAGCAATCATTCCCATTTAAGCAAACATTTACACCTTGATGATGGGAAACTACTGGATTGTAGACACACCTGCCCTAAGGTGACTTATAGTTACTTACTCTCAAACAGAGAGACTTTGCCCAAACTTTATGTTTTTCAAAAAAAGAAAGACTTAACTTTTAATCTTTTTTTTTTACCTGCTTTGTGCCCAAATACAATCTTAGCACAACCTGTTTAAAAGTCAGAACAAATCAAATAAATAAAAACATTTCGTTCTACCTTCCTCTATCTGTAGTTTTTGTTTATGATCCTTTTCGGTTGAGGCTCTGTGTCACAGATAAAACATTAAAAACAGCACACAGGAGTCAAAGTTCAGCCATGCAGCAACAGAAACTATATATATATGTTTTCAGAGTTCACCTTCAGTCCCCTTTCAGAATACATCTCAAATTGAACTCCAGGTTATTGCTATAGGATACAAAGAGAAGTGCCACAGGGACAGGGGAGCTGACCTGACAGCACAACCTACTGTGATGAGTTTTTATTTCTGCTGTGACATTCAAAATGTGGCATAAACTAAATAAAGTATGAATCCATCCTGCCTTTCAGGTCGGCGGAGGTGGCATAATAGTGTGGGAGTATTATTGCTGACCTTTCTTTCTGTTTATGACTACAATGTACGAATCTGCAGTAAGTGAGTAATGCTATTGTGGAAATATGAACCATAATCTCTTAGGAATATTTCTGAAACCTTGTGTTGTCTATGTCAAGAAACATTAAGATACAGGTGGACAATAAATCAACCTGGCAACAACTCACTGTTTGGTTACTTTGCAACAACTCACTGTTTGGTACCTTGCAACAACACCTTGAGTGACTTTGCAGCAGCAGTTTAAGGTTTCACCATTGTGTCTCACAATAGCTTAAAAAAGACAACATGGAGTGAAACTGTGGATAAAACAAAAAAGGTAACGTCACAAGTTTGGCAATATTTCACATATTTAAAACAAAGGACTAATCAATACTTATCTATATTGGAACAAGCAAGATGTTGACCATTGATTGTGAAACCAATTGTGAAACATCTCTTGCAACAAATGTTTGCAAGAGATGTCTTGTAAACATTTATATTATTTTATTCTTTATTTGTTGGTTTATTTCTTATTGCAGTAAAACACCAGTCTGTTCTAAATGTGTTTTTCTTTGTTTTGTTTATTAATGAACATTTGCATTTATAGACGCAGGACAGAGTTTGCTATGAGGTTTTTAGTAAGAACATCTCCAGCTTATTATCTGCAAAGCAGATTCAGTCTTAACGTACATAAAACGCCAACAAGCACAGCCCAAAGGCATTATTGACATGTCATTTATTTCATGTGGCTGAACAGGACTCGGTGCTCTAAATAATTGTGACTGTCTAGAAAGCTGCTGCCAGTTAGTGTTGGGATTCATTATTAGATTGACCAGTGTTCCCCTGCAGGCTCACTGAGGAGCTTATTGGAAGCTGAAAATGATTATAGATCCTGACATTTGGGGAAGCAGTGTGCTGATCGCTGCATGGTTCAAACCACTCACTTTCATTATGATTATTATGACTACTGTTACCACTTCTATTTGGATTGATAATATGTAGCAGAGAAATGAATGCAGAAACAAAATTCTGATTTAAAAGGGAAAAAAAAAATCCATATGAAACGCACTCAGGACGTCCACCTCAAACTAAGTGATGGTGATGCTCAGGATGTTTTAGACTCAAAGACAGAGCCACATTATGCACTCCAGTGTCATCCCCCATGGCACCAAATCACACCATCACAGAGGGTGGAGAGAAAATCACAAATTACACCCATACTCTAAACACACTGTCTGACACACACACCTTGAATTGGGTGACAGCGTGTTGAAAGCCCATGAGGATTTGCAGAAAGAGAGAAAGAGGAGACAGCAAAAAATTGATGGATTGTGTGCCACATAAAGGACAGCAAGAGATAGGAGGAAAAGGAAACGGCTGCATTTTTAATAAAGGTTAAGTAGCTTAATATTGTTCCAAGGTTGTTTCCATTTGTACTTATGCTTAGAAAAGCTGCGAATGCATGCATTAAAATTCACATGCGATCATAGGAAATCAATTTTTTTTGCAAATTTTTTTGCACTGATATGTGGAAGTTGATCTACCTTCAGTATTAGTTTATAAATGCAGGCAGAAAAAGCACTGAAGGTCTGAGAAGATGTTTAAAAGGAAAGTATATTTATATTTCTACACAGGCATGTCATTTTTTCCTCTATAAAACGAATGGAAGGCAGAATGTACAAGTTGCTCTGCTTACTTAAACTTTTTGAGCTTTTGACCTCCTTCTGCTAAACATGCTGGATTTGAAATGTTAAAATCTCTGAAGCTCAGGGAATAGGGCAGGCTGTGTTAACATAAAATTTACATATTTACACTCCTGATTTCTAAAATTGGTTTATGACTGTACATATTAGGCTATTAAGGCATCTTTAATTCCATTCTGGCTTGTAGAAATGATGTCAGATTTTCCGTTAAGTTGCACGAAGGCTTTAATTCAATATATACCCAATGAATTACTGACTGAAAACATACATTTCAGAAATAATTTATGATCAGTCATAAAGTAAAGTTGAAATATCCCTCTTTGTGTTCTGACCAGTCTGAAATCCAATTGAAGACTTCTTTAATAACATTATATTAAATATACATAGTATGTATTTTCAGATAAGAGATGTATGTTTTTAGTGTAAGTTAATCTGCAGAAATCTTGAAAGCAAATTCCTCTATAAATTTGGGGATTTCCAAGTTAGCAGGAATCCCCAACTAACTTGGGGATTCCTGCAATGCTAATTTTGACGAGTCAGGTATCTCCAAATAAATTAGAAATATTTTGGAAATTTTTTCTATTTCAAATACTAACTAACTTACTTCCTGAGTATTCGGAATGACAGAAGTGATATCTTGAATTAGTATACTGTCTAGTCAAAACATCCCAGATTTATACATTTCAAATTTTCAATGCCAAAATTAAAAACATATATAAATTCAAATTAAAAATGATTTTTGAAAATGCAAATCTTCAGAACCGTTTTTAGGTGTGTGTGAATGGAATTACATAAAACATCTTAATTCAGATGATTTAAAATTTAATTTTTACTTCCTATGCATCAGTTTGAGATATCTTGAATTTTAATTACAGATGTATGATCCTTTGTGTGGCAAATTCAGAGACGTCATTTGAGATATCTTGAAAGAAACTTTGATCCCTAAAAATGTGACTGAAGGTATATTGAATTTCTTTTCTTAGTAGTTTACTTATTACTATTTTCCAGAGTGTGACGTCACATCTTCTTCTCACTGAAAAATAATCTGCTTGGAAAGCTTTTAACGTTAGATGGCCAGTAGAGATCAGAAATGGCTCAAACCTCCATCAACATCACAGTTAAAAAGAAAAACAAAAAACGGATATGGCTTTCGGAGTTTTCAATCCAAGTTTTATTAGCCATAAAACTCGGATTGGTGCATTTCCAAGTGATAAATTTAGTCCACCCAGACAGCAACGTCTTCAGACACGCCACAAGCTAACCAAAGTAACCTTTACCTTCAGCTACAAATGGCCTCTTAGCATCTGTTGGTGAGCTGTAATCAAGTGTCTTTAAGCAACGACAGGAGGTAACTTTAATTAAAATGTTTACCTCAGTCTCCTGTAAATTTAGAGGCAGCAGATGTTAAACACTCATGGTAAAAAGAGAGTATGCCGTTTTTAAATAATAAGGTGTGTGCATTTTATGTCTCAGGTTGTTGAGGTGCATTTAGTTTTTCACAGATGCTTTTTATTGTTGAGTTCTGTTCAGTATACTGGTATTATTTCTTCACTAAATAACATTTATTTTTTTTAGTAAACAGGTCCATTTTTTTAAGTGATGCACGTAAAGTATAAGCAATGGTTGACTAGTATGAAAGAAAAACAAAAACCCTGAGCCTAAGACCAGAAAAATGAAAGTTGAGGTGTTCTCTGAATCTTTTCTCTTTCTAATTACGCTTTGAACAGAGAACATAGTTATCTTTTATTTGGAGTTGTTTTAATCCAGCTCTAAATCTCTTCCATCTGTGTGTGTGCAGTCTTGTGTGTGTGTTTTTTTTTTTTTTTTTGCAAGTACTACAATAAATATGCTGGTTTCTCCCATAAAAAAGCAGCAGAGAAACTTTTTAAAACTGTTGATTCAAATAGGACACGGTTGAAGACATAGTAAAGGAGGCAGCGCGATAACACATTATGAGACAAAGCAAAGAGTTTTTAGGGATGAGACTAGGCAGGAATCGCAGAGTGACAGATGTTAGACTGAGCAGAAGATCTCTGTGTGTGTGTGTGTGGGCGTGTGTGTGTGAATGGGAGCGAGTCTCAGAGAAAAGGAGGGAGATAAAAGGCTCCTAAAATACCTCTGGTCAACTGGAACAAATCAAGGAAACCCCAAAAGGAACACACACACTCACACACATGCACAATGTTTGAGATGCTCCATCAACCAAAATCTGCATGAAAACAATCACTCTAGCAACTGCCTGAATGAACATACTTTTACCCTGCTATTAGCTGTGACCTCTCACTCCTTAACATACAATTAACCAGGTAATGGAGTGGAGAAACAAAAAGACACTCCAGGGGAAAATATTTTCAGGACTTGCTTACTCTAATCTTATGCATGCTGCTCTATGTGCTGCACTTAACAACTTCAGCAGGCAATGATCCAGATAAATCAGAAAATAAATGTTTGCTGTTGATCTTGGTATGTAGGCCTAACTTGATAAAATATGCACAGAAGTGTCTACTTAAAGACATTTGGAGTTTGGTCATGACTCGTACCGTTTTGCACGTCCAGAATGTGATGTTTGTCGAGCATCCACCCTCCCATGTTGGAAGCATCCATCTCATAGCCTTGCAAAATGGCAGTTCGCTTCTCCCACAGGATGAGGTCCAGACATGACTCGTACTCAAACCCCACTGACACTGTTGGACACACACAGACGAAGGGCAGGTGTGTGACGATGTGTAATCCAAATTCAAACAATTAGGAAAAAGCCAGTTATTAAAAAAATGAACAGCAAAGTTACAGCTACAGACCCTTTAGCTCCAGCGTCCTTTTTTAACTCTAATTTATGCAAGCTGAGAAGTTCATACTGTGAACCCCGACACACACACACGCGTTCACAAACACCTAATTAGAAAATAAAGTGAAGGTATTCTCCAGCATGCTGGGATACATAAGTGAAACTCATTTGCATGTTTTCGGCATTGTTACTATCATGAAAGCATGAAAAGTTCTACATAATGCAATGACAGACCCATAGCAACACATGAGGCAGATGTACATATCAAACTTGCCTCTGAATGCAAATAACAATTTAAAAAATAAGACAAAATGTAAAGCCATGTAAATTGCTCAATAATTCTATTTGTATCTTATATGAGTTAGCAGGAATTTTATTTTAAAATGTTTTATTTTTAAGTCGGTTCATGTTTAACATTTTGCTTTCTGATTTTCCCACAATGGAAAAAACAGGACTATAAGATACTAACCTCTGAACAGATGGATGGAAAAATGGATGAATTCATATCTGATGTTTTTCATTGCATGATACAAATTCAAGCTATAAAACTGACTGGTGGTTCAGTAAGTTGTGTCCTGATGTATTTTTTTCCTTCTAAAACAACATAAATATTTAGGTAATGATGAACAACACTTATTATATTTGGTGATTATAGGATAATTTTTGCTTGCTTAAGGCTACATTTTTGCAAACTCAATAAAAATGTCAAGTCAAAGCAATCAGAACATTGCATTGAAGTGTTTGTCTATCTAATTTATTTATCACTATATTATTATTCTATCGTCAATTGTTCTTAATATTATTTCTACATTTATTACAGTGCATAATGTGTTTCTTTTATTTCTAAAATGTCTCTGTTCTTCAGCAAATTCATCAATCTCACCCGTATTATTCAACATCATGCAGAATTACTTATATAATCCTTCCTGATGCGGTTTTATCTTTTCAGTACTTCTGTTTTTCATCAAATTTACAGTTCAGATAACTGCATCTGAAGCAGCAGCAGCTGCTATTAGAGCCTGATAATATCCTTTCCCATTGTAACAAGTAGTGTCTACACCCACAGCAGCATGCAGTTTGAGGTCATTCACAGAAGCAGAATTCTCTTTCAAGATGAGTCTGACATGTGCAGAATCAATTACCTGTAATAAGTGCACAACACATTTATGTCTGATGTGATTCCATCCTGCTTTGATGTCTCAGTGAAAGCTAAGGTTTTAGTTAAAGGCAGCAGCAGCAGTGTTTTTGATCCTGACGGTATTAACTATTACGAAAGAATGCAACTGATTTTGAAGTTTATATGATAGGTGATTTGCACGTCGCTGGCATTTCCTACTGTGAGAGATTTTGTTTTCAGATTAACCTTGAAAGACACAATAAAATAATTCTTAAAGGCTAAAATTATTGAGGAGGAGTGCTCTGACACTGATATATTAACTGATCAAGCTGCAGCTTTCCCTCCCTCTGTATGTTGGCAATTATTACTGCTTCTCGTCTGATTTTCAAGTCAACACTGGCAGGTCTGGAAACAGCTCTTAAGCTAATTTACAAAAGGTTAAGCCATAAACAGATCACACGTTTAGAGTGGTTCAAGATTAACATGGCATATAATTAGAAAAACTCATGATTAGGTTCAATATGATAAATGTGTTTGGAAAATATGTTGTATCTGAATTAAGTTAGCCAGGTTTGGAGTTTTCCTGTAATGTATTAGACAGAAAGTTCGTGGACTTTGCTCCAGTTTTGCTTCTCATTCATGCACACACAATATTTAACAGCTGTAAGACTAGTGAATAAAGTAGAATGTGTAAATAAATTATTTCGATTGCATAATGAACCGTGAACAGACCTTTACAATGTGGGATTAGAAACGTATCCATAGTAAGCATCAAATAGTTTTTGCCACGTATTGTGCTCTCAAAATGGCAAGAACAACCAATATGTTGGTTTAAACGCTTAAAAAGGATCCAGAAGCATTGATCAGAGTTGTAAGCTTCCTTTCCAACTTTTGGTTCTCGTAAAACTTTAACCAGCTGGTAGTAAAAAAGGTAAAAGATCATTCTTATATTGATTTAAGAACTTTAACACGATTTAATTACATATAAACGGTATTTAAAATGCTTTTTGTAGCCTCACTGCTGCATGAAGTAATTATATGAGAGCTGTCACTGTAAAACTGTATTTGGCATCTCAAATTAGTAAGTAGTCATTGCAGAAGTTTGTTTTGAGATAAGAAACTGAGTTTAAAAAATATATTTTCGCAGATTGTGAAACCAAACGTTTTGTAGTAGAAAAATAATTTGTGAAATATCTGAAGAACGCAGTGCTTAGACATTTTACTGGTTGCTCACCAACTGCTTCTGATAGTCCAAAAACGCGCTGGCCATAGGCGTCGGTCTTATCCCAGATAAAAGTGTACGATAGGTTTGGTTGGGCAGGGAACCATTTCTGGAAGAGACGACCCACTACCGCCACCATCAGGTGAACCTGTATCAAAGGAACAAGGTCACTAAAGTTAACCTCACATTTACTCTATGTGACAATGCTGACCTAGATGTTGGTGGTACAGATTCTGCAGATTCTAATTGTTTTAGATAACTACAAGGACACACATCTCACCTTCATCAGGTTGAAAGGAATTGATGATTGTGTCATGGAAACTTTGAGGACTGGTTTATATCCAGCAGCTCTGGAGCTGAGGTAGACCAGGTTTAGATCACTGCCTGGTATTGAAGTTTCTTCTTGGAGAACCTGTCAGAAAAACAACAGAAACACCATCAAAACTCACAATTGTTTCATTTCACTACTCCAAATTTTCCTAATTTCGATGTGAAGCTGCAGCCACTCTAATCCGGGTTCCCCTTGAGGTGATAAAGTTCCTTCCTGGAGCTCAAAGATGAGAAATGTCAAGTCATGACCGTAGCTGAGAGTCAGAACATCTGCCTGTGCATCTCCTGTCCCATCCAACCACAAGTCGTGAGCAAGACAAAAAGATGCTTGAACTCATTTGCTTGAGGCAAAGGATGACCCTGATTTGTAAGGTGGAGTCCAACTCATCAGATGTGAACCATTAATAAGTAATTGACACACAGCATTAACACTGACAGACCTGAACATGTTAGCAGAATTTTTACATAATAAATAATGTAAGCCTGTTACAAGAGAGAATATTCAACACAATGTTTGTTCCACAACATTTAACTCACTCCCAAAGTCAATTGAGTCACTAACTAACCTAACATGCATTCTAATTGGACTGCAGAACGTCTCACTTGTTAGCATTGTTGCATCACAGTAAGAAGCTCCTGGATTTCCACATGTGGTTTGAATGTTCTTCCTATTTATGAGTGGGTTCTCTCCAGAAGAACATCATCATACGGTCAAAAAATAATAATTTCTCTAAATGAATGGATAGAAAGATGGAGGGATGGATGAATGGATGGGTGTTTTTAGATTGTTTGAGGAAAGCAGCAGTACCCCAACCCACACATGCTTGGGGAAAACATGCCAAGACTCAAAGTTTGTGTGTGGAAATGATTGCGGTGCAATCATGTTTTTTTACTAATTACTAAAATAACCACAGTTTTAATAGGAGAACAGTGAGAGAGACAAGAGAAAGAACACTTTTGATGAAGAGGAAGACTATTAAGAAAAATATTACTTAAAAAAAGCCTCCTCTGGGAGACATTCCTCTTTCTTCGACCGTTCTGGTGTTACACTGTTTTTCAGCACGATTGGCTTTTCATTATTTGGACGTTAAGTGTTCATTATATATCCATTATGTCCCCTTTAAGATTGCCCTTGTATCTGATGAAGCCAACTCACCAAAATTTATCAGGCCACTACTGGTTGGCTCGCCTTTCAGCTGCCTCCACATGCACACGCATACTTATTTGAGTCACTTTCTCTTTTTGAAGTATTAGAAGAGAATTACAGGCACAAGGCAAATAAAAAGTAATCATGGAGCACTGGTTAGGGCTGTAAAACTCTACACTACTGTCGTCTGTTTTACTTCCACAGGAGACTGGTTAATGCTTTGTGACGACCAAAAGCCCAAATCTGAAACACACACACAGCCTCTCTTCTTCACTGTTTTCACTAGACCAAATTCATCCCGAAGCCACACAAGTGAAATACTTCTGTTTTCTTCTTTTCTGACACACACAGATGCTCACGCTCTCATTTGTGGTCAGAAGTTGTTAAAAGTGAAAGAACTATATTCAGCTGTGTGTGCATGTTTGTCCATAATGCCCTTCTTTAGGAGGATGTTAGTAAAACTGAGAATAATTTAGTGTATGGTCATTGCCTCAGAACACATGCAGCAGCTATTTCAAAAGCCATAAACATTAAAATGACAATCAATACGTTGAACAAAGCTGCACTCTGCAATAAAAACAGATTATTGCATGGCAGAATGAGAGAGGACATTTATTTTCATTCCAATAACATTAAATACAACAGATTTTTTCCTCATAACAGCTTTACAAATGGGGGGTATTATGTATTTTCCAGGCACTGAAGCCATTTTATAGCACAGCTGTGTGCTATATTTAGTAACTGTGAAGAAGCTAGTTGTAATAACGAATAACTATGATACCTTCAGTTCTTATGAAAATGTTGAAAATATGGATTTTGCATAATTCCCCCTGCAAGCCAACAATACAGCTTGAATGATGTTTTGCCAGTGCAGTGTCGATTCAATTTATGTTTAAACTGAAACATGTAGGTGCTTTACATCAGTCGTTAACAATAGTTGTTGATATTGCTTATTATTGATTAGTCTTTTGTTTTACTGCACCATTGAGGTAAAAAAAAATTCATTTCTGCACAAATTTTCATTAGAATGCAAAATTAAGATTTAATGTGTACATAATTAATAGTTGTAGTACAATCTGCCCCACACTGTTTCACCTGACTCTAATCTAAAACACACATTACAACAAATCCATGTTGTAAAGTGCATTATTTATCTACAACAAGGGGATTGATATGAACACTGTCCTACACAAATTCATCACCATTATCAATGCATTCTCAGCACAAATCCATTGAGTATCATCATTTGTGAGATTATGACTAGTGCTAATACTGGCTCAGTGGTTAAAATTATTGCTAAGTAACATGTAAGTGGACCAAACACATCTAATTTTGTTAAATACAGACTTTGGCGGATCCTCACCACATCCAAAATTTCTCATATTTCAGCAACCTTCAAATATGTTTACTATACCTGAGTTTCAGGTATAATGGGGCCATCATCATGTGATCCTCTGAAAAATGTAGAGAGGGGTGAGGCAACAATCACTGGACTGGGTCTGATGAAACCACTCAGGTCACAGCTTGGAATGTCATTTTCCTCCTGGAATAAACAAACACAGATTGTTAAACTGTTTGTAAAGATGAATTCCTTAATTTCACTGGGCATAATTCCTTTTATAAATCAGTGCCAGTATATAAATTATTACTTTAATAACATCCAAAGTCAGTATGTTTCCAGTCACAGGAAAGAACTATAAAGTCAGAAAGTTCACAAACCTTTGACTAAGTGGCAGATGTGGTTAATTACCACATTATGATTTTAAGGAAACATGTCATCTATATAGAAATATATGTCAAAATGTACCTTCTTCATCACCAGAGTGTCCATCACATAGAAGACGTTCCATGGCACCCACACGGTTCTGTACTGAGTGATGAATGGAGCACGCTCAAAACTGAGGGTCAGTGATGCCCCTCCGTTGGCCAGGAGGTCGAACCTGTGAACACATCAACAAACAACCAGGCAGATTAGTTTAAAAGAGCTCCAAACACATATATAATTATTTACATAACTCAACATTGAAAGATATGCTGATAATTGGTTGATCTATTTTTTGGATGGCTATTCACCTAATTAATTAATTGATTGGTCTATTAAGTCATTGGTTGGTTGGATGGTATGATGGTTGAACTTTTGGTTTTCTGGTCAAATGCTTGATTAATGGACAGGTGGGTTGATCTTTCTAATGGTTGGTTGGTAGATTGACTGGTTGGCATGTGTGTTGCTAGGTTATTTGATATCTGATTGCTAAGTTGGTTTATTTGGAGGCTGTTTGATCTATTGGCTAGTATATGAGTGTGTTAATCTATAGTTAACTAGATTAAATAGTAGGTTGGTTGATCTATTAAATGCTTGGTCTGAAACATGAAACCCTCCCTAGAAACTGGGGTCTTACATAAAACTACACAAAGAAAATGGCAGCGTTTTTTTTACCAAGTTCTAAAACTGTGTATAAATGCATTGTAGAATTTCCCATTTTATTTTTTTAACAAAAATAAAGTTAACAAAAAGCTGTGTATGAACAACAACGTTCCGACTAGCTGCCAGTGTGCAAACAAGTTCTGGAAGTAGTTTTGTAGTGTTATCGTCCTGCCAAGGTTTGCCATGTGAAGACAGATAGAAGATCTGAAACTTCTGAGCTGTTTTTAGCTCCAGACATTATAAACAAAACAAATGAACACAGCCAAAGTGTAGATTCGAGAGTCGGACTGTCAACTGTTTGACACATTTGATGAGAAGCACATATGGCTCGACACACTGTTTTTGTTCTGCTAGGCTTTCAAGAGTCACACTTGATTGTATCCTCTCAGCCAACTGTGCTGAAGTGATCCAAGCAACAGCAGCAACATAGCGAAGGGAATCATTCAGAATGCAATTGGTCAGCCAACACCATGCATTGTGAGCAGATGTAAATATGCCTCTTGAATCGAGTTGTGGGCAACTCAGTTACAGTGACAGATGGATTGAAATTTTAAGCAGTGTTTCTAAAATAAATGTTTTCAAAGAGGGTGTTTGCGGAAATTACAATTATGTCTCTGCACAGCTTGGGAAATATCATGGGAGAAAAGCGGCTTCAGAAGTGTTGGCAGGTGTGTGTTTATTAACTAGCACTCAACAGCATTTAAGCAGTCTCATCATAAGTATAAGAAAACAGCTGGTCAGAATAATTCTTGGCTAAATTTGCATAATGGTGTTTACAAAGGGGTGACAAAACGACATTATCTCACACAGTTAGACACATCTAGCTCCAGTGCTGGCTCCTTTCATGTTCCACACTGGAAATGTTTCATAGAGGCAGTTTTCCTCTGACAATAAGCAGTAGCTGCTCACTTTTGGCTTAAATCATCAACGAAAAGGACAGTTTTAGAATAAACTAATAGGATTTTCTGCATAAATGAGCAATCCATGTTTTTTAAAAGGAATCTAAAATGTATTCTGAATATATCTGAACTAACAATTCCTTTTCCTGCACATTTATTTTGCATTGGTAGCTTTAAGTGTCACATCCAGTTGAATCAGTGGCACTATACAAAGGCAGCATTTCCCACAATTTTAAATCTCATGTCGACAAAGCAGAAAGTCATAGAAGCTCATTATAAACCATCAGTTCCATTTAAAAAATCCTTAATCCTGTGCTTTCAAAGTTGATTTATTGATCATTTGTTCTCCTGCTGAGACATTTACAAGCATTTTTGCCCAAGTCAGGTCTCATTCAGTCAGTGCTCAACAATGACCTGATGCATTCTGGCTCAAACACAGAAGTGTTGCAAGGCACAATTAAAATAATTACCTTTTAGCCTAATCTAGAGGTTTGAGAGAACAGCTTTAATCATTAATCAAAGCATCAACCCTGATCACTTTACCTTCGCCTTTAATATTGTTTTAAGAAACTCAAATTCTGGAACATGATGCCAGTCTGAGTTTAGTCTGGATTGTTTAGAGAGTTTAAGCCGAGTATCGAGTCTTTATTCTCTTGTCTGTCAATCAGTCAGAAGGACTCAAAGTCACTGACTTTATTCCCCATTTCTGCTCTCTTGCACTGGAAAGAAATTATGCAATACATATGCAAAAAAAAAAAAAAAAAAAAGTATAATGCCTGCATTCCTAAATGTTACAATGAGAAGAAGGGACACAATTATTGCTCCAAATATGCACAATATTTTAGAACAAAAGGAGGCTACAAGTTTAGCAAATTTTTAACACTATTTGAAACAAGCAGAAGCTCCAGTGAATGGCAGATTGTAAATAATATGTCACTTTTCACTCTGCAACAGATTAGAAAATTACATTGTACATTATTCAAGTTGCTATGTAGAACTTTCAACAAAATTTTGGTAGTCTTAAATGAATTACTTTGAAGCTAAATTCAAACTGGTATAGCGATGGTCTCAGAGAGAAATACGTACATGCCATCCTTGCGTGTTATAGTGTATCCATGGTCAGGGTAGTGGACAAATGTCACATTGACTCCAATCAGAGGAGTTCCATCAGAAGTCAGCACCTGGCCTCGGATTATAGACACCAAGCTGGAGAGACAACCACAGGACAGAGGTTTTAGCCACGAGCAAAAACTGGCAAAACATCAAGTGTAAAAAAAACAACATGAATCAGTCTTGTGGTTGAGAAAATTCAGGCACAGAACATTATAAACGGATTAGATTACTATTGAAAACTACATTTATTTGATTAACTCAACTCCCAAAATAAAACACAAGATGGACTAAATACACACAAACACTTAATAAAGGATTTTAATTTAAACCAAATTCAAATTCAACATTTAAGAGAATATCTCATCGAATCAATAAAATATGGAAATAAAGTATGTTTAATACCTGCTCAATGGTTATTTTTTTTGAAAAGCTGCATTTAATCTGAACAACAAGGCTCATCAGAACCCATCATCATTTTTGTGGAAGTCTGAATATGAGGGACATTCAGCACAGAACTGTGTCTGTACTTATAATTCATGATTCAGAAGTTTTGGCCTTGAAATTATTCAATTATTCATAGTAGTGCTGAAAATTTATTATTTTTCCAACAAGACCCAACTAATGCCTCATTTCCCCTGAGCAGTCCGGCACAAGTCTGTGCAGTTTGGTACGCTATTTTATGGTCCGGTGTATTCAATCATAGAACTCTCGATGTTTTACCTCTAACATCTCATCTGAAATACGTACCCTGAACAAAAACAAGAAAAACACGCCCTTGTGCTTTGCAGAATCTCTAAATACATAAAGTCAACTAGACGTACAAATACAGTAATGAGCAATTATTCTGTAATCCTCCTTGTAGAAACAAACAGTAAAAGATGAATGTGTACAA
Source organism: Poeciliopsis occidentalis (assembly GCA_010883035.1). Taxonomy (NCBI): domain Eukaryota; kingdom Metazoa; phylum Chordata; class Actinopteri; order Cyprinodontiformes; family Poeciliidae; genus Poeciliopsis; species Poeciliopsis occidentalis. Next base: position 747,694 of record SZYC01004087.1, on the reverse strand, counting down.
GACATTCAGTTTCAAATGATGAAAAGCAAATAAAATAAATAGTGACTTTTTAAAGCTTTAAAACTTGATTTGACTCTTTACATTTAATTGTAGGAAAAGTTTAGGTTGCTCTTACATTTTCATATTTGCTACATATGTTGGCATTTCCTTACATGAGATAAACACTGAAAACGGAAACAGAAATTTTGTTTTGCTTGTGATGCAAACCAGTTTTGTATATTGTATGATACATTGTGTCATGTGAATATAATATGATATTGCGTCATAATAGTTCATTTGCCTTCACTATGATTGCATCACCTTGTTTAGATTTTTTTACACATGTGAATGAAATGCAGTTGGTAATTACAATGTCATACTATGTTTTATATTCAACATCAACATTTTCTTGTAGCTGATGTTTGCAGGGCAGAAATCTGCAGTGTCTTTGCACGACCACTAAGCCCTTTGAAGTCACAAATCATTTTATTCTGCTTCATTTCTCTCTGATCCTGCCTGTTCAGTAACATAATCTGTCTTATTGGATTTTGTGTAAATAAGTCTACAAACATGATCTCAAATGAATCAAGCGACTGATACAGTTCAGGTAATTGGATATATTTGTGATTTCATGGAAACAGATCTGAAGAGAACTACTGAGGTTATTTCATGTTGCTTGTCTGGCAGCTGGCTGTGTGACCCGGCTGCATGTTTGTCTGGACGTAAATCTGATCATTCAGAAGGAATTTCAGTGAACGCTGCTACACTTGAAGTGTTCTAGTTGTAATTGAAACAGCCAGGTGCCTGGTAATGATAGGTCTGAACAGGGCTTGAGTGAATCCTCATTCCTCCCTGCATTCGTTCACACCTCTCCTTAGAGCTGTCCGTTTGTGATTGGATCAGTCAGCATGAATTTTAGCAACAGGTTTGAAAAGCCTCTCTTTTCCTCTTGCTGATTCCCCCGTTGTGTAACCCGATCTATAAACAGGTGGTTTTAACATCAACCAGTCCTTAACTACCATCCATGTCTTAACGATGAACTTCTGTGTATTAAGGACCAATGTTGCTTATGGAGAAGGATAGCACTTCCGAACAATAGTAATTATGCCAGAAATGGTTCCACACCCTACACATACAAGTTTGAATTTCTACCAATATTAAAACTTTGCATTAACTTTAATTATTTTTAGTAACTGCCTAACCCACACATGCCTAACTATTGCTAATCTATTCCTAACCTTAACCTCAACCGAAGCCTAATTCACACCAAACCTCAAATCTAACCCCAGACAAGGTTGTTTGTCCTATTGGAATTGGACTTTAGTCCCCATAAAGCCCATCGGTCTCCAGAAGTTTGGTAAATATGCCAGAAATGGTCCTAAATACAACAGCTAAACAAGAACACGCACACACACACATACACGCAACCGAACACACGCACAATAAATCTTTTTTATTATAAGGTTGTGAGCCCATTCATTATAGAAATATTGGACAACTTTATTATAGAGTTCATGGCCCTCTCCTTTTATGAAACATTCACACAAGCTGGCTGCATAAGAATGCCATTATGTTTCTTCCTCATAAGCAACACGACTTTGACTCAATGTGTTTTACAGACAGCCACTTTCTCCTTCCCTCCAATCACACGCATGCCATCTTTGTGGCAGATGTGAACAGAAAAAGTTGGCAGACCTTAAGCTTTAGTATTGTCATCATATTTCTTCATTAAACTGACTCTGTCCACCACCAAAGCTAATTGCCAGGAGAAATTAAGAACAAGGACAATAAGGGAAATTAAAAGAATCGTTTCTTTAAATTTGATTTGAACAAAAATCAAATAAACCATCAAGAGTTGCATGAAGACCTCCTGTGTGGTCCCTGGAGAGAGTCCTGACCTGTTGATTTGCTGTGTTGTCTGGCACCAAGATGGTAGCAGTAGATCCTTTAAGTCCTGGAAGGTGGCCCCATAGATCATACTTGTTTGTCCTGCAAATCCCACCAATGCTGGATTTAACTGGTCTGGGGATGTTGATCTGGGAAGGCCAGGTCAACAAACTCGGGTTTGTTTTGTGACACAGTGTAGAAGTACTGTTTCCATAATAGGTGAGCATGGTCTGTAACAGTAATGAACGTAAAAGTAACATCGATGTGTAAAAGACGCGAGGTTCCTCAGCAGAACATTTCCCAAAGGATTGCATTGCCTGTAGTGACTTTCCTTCTGCAGAAACTGTAGACCATTCAGCTGCAATATTTTGTTCATCTCACACACACACATCCATGTCATGTTAAAGAAAACGGGATTTAATTGCTCCGTGGTCCAGGGGTCAGCATAGCTACCATGCCAAGTTGGTTTCTACGTGGTTCCACACAGCAAACTGAGTCACTTTCTGATCTGTCACTTTTCTACCAGAACCAGCATTAACCTCTTGACCACTGCAATGGTCCAGCCATCATAATTTGGTCCTTGTTAAATTCGCTCAAATCCTTGATCTACCTGATTTTTTCTGCTTCAAACAGTTTTAAGGACAAAATGTTAACTCTGTGTGTCTTACCCACTACCAGGTACCATGCTAATCAATGCTATTTGTTTGCTTCAGATGTGACCAGTCATAATATTCAGCTTAAACCGATTTATTTCAGTTTTCTCCTTTATCATTTCTGTTCCTCTTGCAGTCCCGTTCTTTTCTTCCCTCGTTTGAAAGCCCATCCTAGCTGGCTTTGGAAAGCAATTTGGCTTCAACTGCCATGGATAAGATACAAGAAGAAAAAAATTGTGGGTCCAAATCAACAGACAAATAAAATAATCAGTTCACCAAACATGAAGATCTTTGGATTGTGAGTCTTAGAGAGAGTACCTTACTCTCACTAACAAGAAAGGCATGAAAATTGTAACAAGCTGGTTGGGAAGTGAGCGCTGCACAAACACGCTTGGCAAACAGACTTTCTAATAATATTTTTACTAATTTGTATTGACAAAACTTAACTAACAACAAAAACACACACAAAGCTCACAGATTACCAACAGACAATTACCTTTTATTGAATGGAGACTCTCCAGTGATGACATGAGTAGATTCCGGGCCAACCAGGAAGTGAATGCGTTGATAGAAAGATCTGGCCGCCTAAGAAAGACAAGCATTATAAACCAAAAGATAATATAATTGTCAGCGACTGTTACTGTTGGAAGACAAATCAAAGTTTTCCAAATAATTGCATGCTGTTTCCTACCTGCTGAGGTGCCATTGAGGAGGGAGACTGGCTGAGCACTTCAGCAGGGTCTGGAGACCCTTTGCAGTATAACTGGTTTTGACAAGAGGGCTGAAGACAGCAGTCAGGATCCATACAATCAGCCAAGCCATCTGAAACCCACCAACAAGGTCTTTCGTTAACAAAACTGACATAAAACGAGTGGTGCTAATGTTAAAGTGCAACAATACCAGCAGCTGTGGGACTTTTAAACATAATTAATTAGAATTTATTGTGATAACAATAGCTATCATAACATGAAATCTACTGAAATAAATGATAAATGCCCATCCCTGGTATCATGTAATTCCAGAAGAATTATTTGCAGCAAATCTCATATTTTAAAATATGGTGATATATTGTATGTAGATATGCCTACTGTCAAGGTCATTTGAATGCAACAAATTCATTGTGATGTTCAGGAAGCAAACTTGAGATGATCTGAGCTTTGTGGAACGAAGTATCATCCTGCTGGTCGCAGCCATCAACAGACGGATACACAGTTTATAAAAGTATTGACATTGTTAGCAACAATAATCATTGAAGTTGTTGTTTTAAGCAGTGCTCAAGGATCTAGAGTATTCAATTAGATACAAGACAGATTGGACTCAAACTTTGTGCCGTTCACTCACAATTCTGATCAAACCATCTGAATGTTACAGCTTAGACTCACTGGCATATCTGGTCGCACAGATACTCCTCTCCGCTTTGCATGGAATTTCAACTAGATCAGCAGGTTCTGAAATTCTCGAACCTATCTAGTATCAACACTTACACAGTGTCACTTAAATTTTCTTTATTCCACCTACTGAAAACCAAAACAGCAAGCCCATCTATAGGTTTATATCCACTGCATTAGCGGAACAAGTCAGCATTGGGCCGGCTAATGACCGGCCCCTATACCAAAATATCAAAGCTCATGATAATTTAACTTTACAACACAGACATGCCTGCAACAGTGGATCTCTGCAACAGAGGGCAACTATGTCATTCTGAAATCCATCTGACATGAAGTACAACAAACCAAGAGAACAACAGAAACATCAGGCTACTGGTCACTAATGATGAAACGACAAATTCAAATCAGTTCAGAACCACGAATGGGTTTGGATCATTCCTCTAGGCCCAGACCGGGGCCCCCGCCACCCCCATGATCCACTGAGGTGCAATCATATCCTTGGCTGATTTGTTTTAATATGCAACTGAATAAAGACCTGATAAAGTGGCCAGTGAGTGTACATTCTTTTTGGGTCAAATTAAAACTGATGGAAGAAAATGAACCAAGACATCTGTTCAGATATAAGTGGTAATTTTTGCACCAATGCAATGCATTGTATCTAAATGATAAAAGACCAAGTAAATGCTCTGTACTGGCCTCTGAGCAATGCCATTCCACCCCCAAATAACAAGCAGCACAAATGGAACGAAGGGACAGGAGATTAGAGGAATATATGAAGGGCAAAGAGCGAAGGAGCAGTAAGAGTGAAGACAGATGGAGGAGTGGAAGGATAGGGTGAGATATGCAGGGTAATAAAAATCTCAGTGGCTATTTGTCACAGTTTCTTCAAAAAAAAAAAAAAAAAAAAAAAAAAAACGGCTGTACATCTGGTGAACAGGCATCAGGGACTGAGATTACACCGAGACACACAAACACATAGAAGCTCTGACACTTAATTCTCTCTCTCTTGCTCTTCTTTGTTGCCCATATTTTAATTAGTCCACCACGCTCATCAAACTCAGAGCTGGATATAACACTTAAGCCCAGAGCATTATTTCTAAATCAGCCTTTGTCTTTGACTCTCTCTCTGCCATTTTTTTTTATTTCATTTTCAATGCGTTAGCTCTCCCTCAAGAAAAACCTAAAAGCAGATTTTTATTGAAGCTCCTAGTAGAACTGTTGCTGATTCAGATCTCTTTCCTTCTCTATAGCCTGTAATTTAAACATTCTACAAGGCTTTTTGAAGTCTGGTAGCTGACAGCATTTCAACTCTACTGTCACATCAGCATTCACAACACATGTTCTCTTTTCATGTAGCAGCTGAGAAGTTGCAGCTTTTTGGTGTAACAGTTAACATTCAGTGCATGTAAACAGATGAACTCCATGCACAGTTCTAAGCAAGATGCAAGGCATTTATTAGAAGAGCGCATATATATATATATATACATATATATATATAAATTCCCTTCTCACCCACCGCGGGTGGTTCTTATCCTCTGAGCTCGGGTCCTCTACCAGAGGCCTGGGAGCTTGAGGGTCCTGCGCAGTATCTTGGCTGTGCCAAGGACTGCACATTTCTGGACTGAGATGTCTGATGTTGTTCCTGGGATCTGTTGTAGCCACTGCTCCAGTTTGGGGGTTACTGCCCCGAGGGCCCCGATGACCACAGGCACCACTGTGGTCTTCACCTTCCAGGCCCTCTCCAGTTCTTCCCTGAGGCCCTGGTATTTCTCCAGTTTCTCGTGCTCCTTTTTCCTTATGTTGCAGTCGCTTGGTATTGCTACATTTACCACAACTGCTTTCCTCTGTTGTTTATCCACTACGACAATGTCTGGTTAGTTCGCCATTACCATTCTGTCTGTCTGGATCTGGAAGTCCCACAGGATCTTAGCTCTGGCGTTCTCCACCACCTTTGGGGGTGTTTCCCACTTTGATCTCGGGGTTTCCAGTCCATATTCTGCACAGATGTTTCTGTAAACTATGCCTGCCACTTGGTTATGTCGTTCCATGTACGCTTTCCCTGCCAGTATCTTGCACCGCATACTTGGATCATTGAATGCTTAGAGATGTATAACATCAACAGGACTCTGAGAGCCTTCATTGCAAACTCGATGAGGCTGTGGAAAACCACCCTTGAAGCCAACTGCAAACCACTTGCACAAGTGTCCATCAGATGTGGCATATACCAAGGAGATGCTCTGTCCCAGCTACTGTTCTGCATAGGCCTGAACCCCCTCAGCCAAATCATCAACAAGACTGGCTACGGATACAGACTCAAAAATGGGGCCAACATCAGTCACCTTCTATACATGGATGACATCAAGCTGTACACCAAGTGTGAGCGAGACATCGACTCACTGATCCACACCACCAGGATCTACAGCACGGACATTGGGATGTCATTCGGACTAGAGAAGTGTGGTCGGCTGGTCACAAAGAGGGGGAAGGTCATCCGCACAGAAGGGGTCTCACTCCCAGAAGGAACAATAGCAGATATAGAGGACAGTTACAAGTACCTAGGTATACCACAAGCAAATGGCAACCTCGATGAGGTCACAAGAAAGGGAGCCACAGCTAAATACCTCCAACGAATAAGGCAAGTCCTGAGAAGCCAGCTCAATGGCAAGAACAAAACCTGTGCAATAAACAGCTATGCTCTGCCAGTAATCAAGTATATATATATATATATATATATATATATATATATATATATATATATATAATAAATTCTTTGACTGGAAAAATGTGCCCCTCAAAATTCATTAGAGTTCATCGTATTCTGTGAAAAAACTAAAAAAGTACGAAAATAACATTGTTAGGTTAAGTACTAATGACAAATGTGTCACTTTCTTCAGGTGAAAATAGTCTTATTTGATTAAGTGAACCTCTTTTATTCAACGATTGTAGAAATATTTCAATGTTAATACAATGCCAGGTCTGATGTGATGCAGTTAAATTGATAGGTTTTCTTCTGATGGGGTAAATGTATCATTTTGCTTTAAGAAAGTCAAGGTTAAACCATTGCCCACACCTGACAGGTCCTTGTAGAGCCTATTGATCATGTGGAAGTAGAAAGACATCATTTAATTCCCTATTCTGCTGTTGAGACCCTGTTTGGTCAGCAACAAGTTGCCCTTTTTGGTTGGTCACACTAACAACCTGTCTCAGTGTGACCCAGAAAACCCAGTCTGACACCTGTAAGACAGATCACCGTCTGCGAGGCCAAAAACAACTGTATGCAGTGGTTCCTTGTCCCCCAGGCCGAGGGACAGGGTGGGCTCCAGGACTGGTGGTCACTGACTGATAGCAGGTTTCTAACTGGATATATGTTGTTCTGTGGCTAAAACAATGTTCTGAAGATTGAACCGAACCTCCTCTCCCTCAGGGTTTCTGGGAGCCTAATGAACTCTAAACGTTCATTCAAGTTTAATTAGTGAAAAAAAAAGGTTCAGAAAGTTCATTTATAATTTTAGAAATGTTCCCTTTAAATCAGAGCAGCAAAGTCAGTGTTTGTTTTTCTCTCTCTGTTGGTATGTTTTACTATCTTAAGCTGACATGTTTCTATCTTAGGTTGATCAATAAGTAAAATGCAGTCATGAGAAATAGACAGAAAGCTCTTTGTGTTTTTATCGGTCATTAGGAAGGAAATAAATAATGCCTTCAGTTAGTCCTGATTAACTTTAAGTGTGAATAATTTCATTGGGTATGTGGCTGCGATATTCAAATATTGAATTTCATGAAGAATTAAATTATGATTCAGAGCAGTCAAACTTGAATTTTCACAAATTATTGTTTCCATACAAACTCCATCACATTTTGTAAGTTGTGAAACTTTAACTGTAAGAACAGAATAAAAAAATGGGATTTTTAGCCATTTTTAGCAATAGCTAAACATTTTGATATTTAACTAAGTGTCATGCATGTCTGTGCTGCTTCCAGTCTTTGTCGAGATGCAAAAGAGATTTTTAGTCTGATTGGGATGAAATAAAGATTAAATAAAATAAATAATTTTGTGACCTGGATCTATTGTTACATTCCTAGTTTGATACTAGATTTCAGGTCCTGTGCAAGTTTGATTTCCTGGGTTAACAAGCCGGATTGTGATTCTTAAACCCAGTGGGAACAAAGAGAAAGTAAGTGTAAATATGTGCACATGTCTGTAATGATCCTTATACTATAAATAAACCCCTTGTGAGCTTGACAGGAGGCACAGTTAGACATTTCTTTGTAAAGAACAGCTTGATGTGAGAAAATCTGGTTCAGGTCTCCCAGGAAATACATCTTCCAACTCACATCATCTATATCACAAAGTATTCTACACACTTAACTTGACAGTGTTTGAACTCTGTGGGTGTTAGAACTTTAAATGGTGTTGACAAGAGAGTGGATAGTCATGTATGCCATGCCTGTATTGCTAAAATTTCTCAGTCATCTGTGGCTCAAACCACTGTTTTTGTAAGCTGCAGCAACCCTTTGCCAAATACCATTGTGAAAATGTTTGAGTCATTCTTGATGAAGGCCTGAGAAGAAGAAAGCACTTAACATTTTTGGTTTGAAACATCATGTTAGTAATCCCACAATGCTCATTAGGAACTTTATGTTTTTTTATTTTCAGCTAAGATCCTTGGTGAGCAGGAAAGAAGGTTATTTAACAACTCAACAGTAGCTAGCAAACTTAGAGCTCAAACAGAAACACCCATAACTTTCAAAGTTATTTCTGGTAGTATCACCCAAATAGGTTAATAAATTCAATGGAGCAGAAAAACCATGAATTGATATTTTCTTGCCCACAGCATTCACACTCCTCCATTATGCTGATTCAGACTATGTCAAAGCTGGAGCTGCAGGCACATTAAGTTCTTTATCGCCAATCATTAACATTTTATTTAATCTTTATCCACGCTTTACACGCCAGTGATGTATTTAACAATCTGCTTCCACTAATTACACGGTGCCCATGCACCAGGTATACCTCCTTCGTTGTCCTTGCCATCGGTGCAAAGGGTTTCCATGGCAACGTGACACCCCGCCCCTCTCCAACCCGGCTGGCAAATGCAGTGCCATCCGCTGGCTTCCAGGGTGCATCGTCCATTGTTGTTGCAGAGACCTGGGCAGCCCTCTGGGCACAGGGGACAGACACGGAGTTAGGAAATGCAACTTCGGTGTAGAAAACAGGCTCACAAATGGACAGTGGAACAATTCTCGTGGAAACAAAACTCAGCCTATTGTTATTTTTCAAGGATGACAGTTTTGCACTGAAGTGCTGAAAGCCGCTGCTGCTTCTTTTTCCCCACAAATAAAATTCTAAAAACCATGATAAACATTAATCAGCGCATTAAAAGTGAAGTTATTTACAGCTCTGAAATAGCATGATGACCAACACAGGTCAGTGAATCTCTACTGGAAACAAGGAGCTGCTTGACTGGGGCTTCCTTTTATTCCATTATAAAACTCTGCTAAATATTCAACTGCACCTCATTGTTGATGTGAAAAATAAAAAAATCAGACATCTGATTGTTCTAAGATGCATCAAGTGTTCCTACCCCTTGGGCCTTCATGACCAAAAACTTTGACACATTAAAATATTAAGTTACTAACACAAAGTAATGCAGTAAAAATTTCACTGTAATGTGAAATTTTTACATTTCTATGAACTAATTTTGTGTGAGGTGCATTTGTATTCAGCATCCTGAAGTCAGTATTTATAGAACCACCTTTCGATGTAATTAATCAACTCGGAGCAAAGGCTTTGCAGCCTGCAACGGCTTTTCTTCACTGTACTTTGCTGCCACCGCCTTGATTCCCTGTGGTTAAGGTGTTGCGCAGAGTTAGTGTTTTACCTCACATTGCATTTTGCAGGTGGGCTAAAAATTTTAATTAGGTCTCATCTCACTTGAGTGCCTTCTTCTATGTTCTTAATGTGTCTTCTACATGGCTTGTGGCACACTGCAAATGAAACTTACTAGCTGTGTTTCCATTGACTGTATAATTGCACAAGCTGACATTTTGAAAATAAATTTACTTTATAGAAACATAGCAATTAAAAAAAAAAAAATACATTTTTTTTAAATAAAAAGTTTTGTTGCTAGAATTAGGTTTTTGTTCATCCAGAATTGGTTTACTTCGCAAAACTGCAATCACGCGAGTCACATGATCAACAACCTGATGTTGCCACTGGTGCAAACCATGAAGAAGAAGACAACAGGAAGTAGTTAGAGGATGATGGCATGGCATGCTTTTTAACGACTTATTGCATGAACAAACTTATTCACATGTGATTTTGTTTGTGTTATTTATTTATTAGAATCACTACAATTGTGGAATTGTGTTTAATTTTCAACATTAGCGGAATACTGACAAATGGATGAGCAGCTACTGAGGCCACATTTGTGAAGATTCTTCTTTGACCTGAACATGATTTGCTGTATGACTGGATTGCAGAAAGATTATTTTGTCATGTTTGACATTTATGAAATTTTAACCAACTTAGATTCCATATAATTGGATCTTTAAAGGGTATTAGAGTTAAGAGAGTTGATTACAAATTAAAAAGACATCCGTTATCCACTTGTAGTATGGTCTAACTTATAAAATCTAACTCTAATATGCTAAAAGTCTGTCATGTAAGAAAATGTGGAAAAGCTCAGCTGGGTGTAAAAGGATCTGGAATCGTCCTATAAATCAGTGAGCGAGCTGGAATGAATGTCAGTGGACTTGTGTCCAAAGCTGTGCTGACTGGACTTGGTCATAAATGCTTTTTCAGGTGCTTTTCTCCAACATTAAAGAATTAAAAAAAAAAATCTTTGCTGCAAGAAGTTGTAAATTTTAACACATAAGGCTGTCAGCAGCTTCAGTACAAAAATACCTAACTTTAAAAGTCATACTGGTTCAAACCTTGGGTGTTTTAAGTTTTTTAGTGACTGTCAGCCAATGTGATAAATCTTTTAAATGGACTGACAGGCTGAGAGATAGAGTCAGAGAGAAATAATGGAGACTGGCACACTAACGTTCACATAAAAAAACAGACTGACAAACAGACAAGACAGTCAGCCTTTGGTGAAATGCGCTTTTGTTGTAGTTTCACATGAACTAAAAACTATGCTGCAACCCAAATTGTCTAATGAAAGTTTCATGGTTTCACTTGGAGGAAAAACAAAAAAAACCCAAAAAAACCTTGAAAATAAAGTATAAACTCGCCAAAATCTGAAGAAGACAACAACAAGCTGCCACTAGTTCTTTTAGCATTATGGATTCATTCACTCTTGCTTTTTTGGTCCATGTGAAAACACAACAGGTAGACAAGCAGTCCAGGCACAAATTATTGGGAGGACAGGGTGGTTTGGACTGCATGCCTCCAGTGACTTAAGTTGATGCCTGTATTTGGCATTCCTTTATTGTAAAATAGACAGCAAGGTTGGCACATAGACGAATAAAGGAAGGAAAAAAAAAAGGACACAAAGTGAGTGCCAGACCCAAGCAAAGCCCAGCTGGACAGAAAGAACGAGACTGGAAAGAAAAGATGGGGGAGTAGAGAGGAAAACAAGGACAAGACGAGAATGTCAGGATAAAAGACAGAGGGATATCAGCTGGCTAACTTCACACACAGAAATCAAGCTTTGTTGAAGCAAGACAAAACAGGAATCGCACAGCTCTGGCTCATGATGTACACATGTGCGGTACTGTTTTTGTTTTTAGTCTGTGTTCAAGTGTGCAGTATCATCAATAGATGTGTTTTGTGTGAGAATCAGTGACAAAAACAGGCATGATGGAGCCAGGAAATCATCAAAAAAAAAAAACATGTCCAGAGAGAGAATATTAACACAAAAAGACAAAGTGCAAACCAGGGAAAGACTGAAACATGGAGAGTGGACAAAAGAATCAAGCCATAAACAGGAAACTGAAAATAATTAGAATGAACCAGAAGCGAAACTGAACAGAAAGTGAAGTATTTTGGGACAGTGAGGCCTTTAAGTCTTTAGCTTGAATTACCTTTATATCCTGAGAATAGAAGAGGGCAAGAGGGAGAGAGGGAGGAAAATTAGGGAAAAAACGTAAAATCGAAACAAAAGCAGCACTGCCAAATATATTTTCTGTAATGGAAAGATGGAAATGGGAGCCAAAGGAAAACGGTAGAAAGGATGGATAAGCCAGGGCCAAATAAAGGGAACAGCATAGAACTATAGTATGAAAACAGCTTAATTCAGATCTTTCTTTATCCAAAGATCAGCCCATTTATAAGACGTATTCTTACTCCACTCCATTGGTTCAAACACAAAACGTTTCATTTTCACATAAAATGCTCATGTCATTATTCTAAATATGCCACGTAGCTCATATTAACAACTTTATGTATTTTTAAAAATATTTTTCAACATGTGAAGAATATTTTTTTTCTTGAAAACTTTAATACCGTAACCATAATGTGGAGGTTTACGGACACATTCAATAAGTTAGAATATTATTGAAAAGCCCATTTATTTCAGGAACTTTATGGCTAAGTAAATCACAATGTATAGATTAATTACACACAGACGGATGGTGGAAAGTCTTTATTTCTGTTAATTACAATGATTTTCCACTTGGAGCTAATATAAACTTGACATTTAAAATTAGAACATTACATCAGACCAAGGGAAAAAAATACTTTTGAAAATATAAATGTGGGCTTAATAAAAAGTATGTTTATGCTTGAAAGTTTTCATTTTCAAAATGTTATTTTAAGCTGAGCAATGTTTCTAATTTATTGAATATGAGTGTTTATGCTTGCCAGAAGTTTGAGTTAATGATCTGTTCTATTTGAAGTAACATATGAAAAAAAAATCTTCAGGAATTCATTATGAAATCAAAATTTAGTGTTATAAATTCGGAAACTGATCACAAAATCAAAAAATGGTTTCCTTAGCTTTTTGGCAAAGGCAGTCAATAAGGCTAAGATATCACAGTATATATAGTCATAATTTTTTTCACACTTCAACTTGTGTATTTTTTTCTCAATCAGTTGGAAATCATAGTGTTATACACCATCTGTTGAGAAGCTTGTTCCTTTAATGTTTTATTGGATACAACACAAAGTAACACCTTGATAAAATGTCGTCTTGCTAATTTTAGTTACTCCGATTACTTAGCAGAAGAATTAGCAACTCTCTTTTTTAATCTGCACAAGCAGGAGAGTTACTGAAAAGTTAATTAGAGCCTGTAATTCAATTGACTAAGTGAGACACTTTACCTAGATTAATTCCACACAGACTGATGTCTTTATCTCTGTTAATTATGATGCTTGTCCACTCGTAGGTAAAGAAGACACAACTTTTAAGATTACAAAATTACATCAAACCAATAAAAACACCTTTTTTTGTAAGTCAGAAATCTAGACTTAATGAAAAGTCTTCTTAATAAATTGTTGAAGTTTGATATTTTTAAAAGGTACATCTAATCTGACAAATGAACCTCATTGTATTCTAGTTCACTCACAACATGGGGTGAGTCCAAATTCTTTTTTTTTTTGCCCATGAAAACCAGCTGCAGTGAAATCAAAATGATTAGTCTTCAGATTTGTTGCCTCGCAACTGTGACGGTGCTACACAAAAGCTAGTAAAAGAGGAGCTTGAAGTTTTCCTGATTGTTTTTGCTTATTTGGTCTTATTTAATAACTGAATTAATTAATTGATTCAATACATTTATTTTATATCAAAATTATATTAAAAAATAAATATATGTAAATAAAAGTCTGACTTTGCAGAATTCTGACACATTCTGAGATTAAAGTGAGATTTTTTTTTTTTTTTTTTTTTGCCAATGGCCCTACTCTTCTTCTATAATATCACACCTGCTTTAAGTATTAAATTTCTGCACTTTTAGATTTTAATACACTTAAATATAAAACTGTACTTGTCTCCCGGTTTGTCTGCCATCGTGACAACAACCCCTCCAGTTCGGCCTGCATTGAATCTTGGAATAGGGTTGGCTCTGAAGAATACCCGTCGTTAAACGCGGAGAAAAGAGGGACATATTTGTGGGCTGGAGAGGGAGGAACCCTTCAAATTTCAACAGCCTTTCTCATCTTACTGTGATGTAATCAGACTCCAAATGTGGCCTTCAAAGGATGCAGTGCCTGAATTTGGACACACCCTTAGTTGGCTATAGAGAGGTAACTCAAGCTGGATAAAAAATAAAATACTTCCGTCTCTTGTGTGGAATGTTATCTGATGTCGTTGCTATCAACTTTTCTGCAGACATTTGGGTGTTTGCTTCATGCCACTGATCGCATTTGTCTTTAAATGATGATCAGCTGTTCTAAGGTTGCGCAACATTAAATAATCTTGAGATAATATTGGTAAACATCGAGACTATGATGTCTCCTTCTCATCTGTGCTTCCATCTCACTGTAACCTTGAGCATTTCATATCATTTCCATCCCATGTGAGCTGCCATGAGTCTTTGTCCAACTGGCTAAACATTGTATCAGCATGTAAAACCCAAGTTTAAAACATTTGGGATATATCATCCAGCAATTATTGCACTCCAAATAGTCCTTGGCGAAATGAATGTTGCACACATGGCTAATGCAATGACAAACATATTCACAATATATGGCGCAGCCTTAGGCTGTTGCTGAATGTCAAGCGGTTTTGTCGAGCAAATAAGCAGGGCCTTAAAGAGATTAATAAAGAGTGTGCCCGTGTTGTGTTACGTGATAATGATAGAAATGAAAAAGAAAAGAAAGCAACAACAAAAAAACGACTGATGATAAAAGGATTCAAGGCTTGGGCTGCTTTGTTGACAACCTTTAGTTGGTTATTCACAACTGACTGTTCTCACAGTGAAGCGTCACAGAACCTGTGGCTACCAGAGGAAGACGGCTGCTTTATCTTACTATTTCTGAACTTTCAATTTCGGTCTGCCATGGAGCATAAAGGATTTGGAAATGCTTGCACTATGTTTAAAGAATCTGTAACAAGGTCGGAATATTTACAAAGAAAAGATAAGTGCTAGATTTAGACAAAAACATATTTGTCTGGTGTTACTTACATAACTAGTTGCTATTTATGGGATTAAGGCTTGTTAATTTACACTGTTAATTCGTGATTTTGTAGTAAGCTGTAGCCTAGAGAATTTTTAAACCATGTCACCACTGGTCCAGTCTGTCTTTATCTCAACAGTCAGCTCCAGATGGAGCTGCTCAGCAGCTGATAAGGGTATGGATACAGGTCTGAAAAGATAATTCTGACACTAATTGTGTATTTTTCTTGTAAACATCAACTCGGCTGAAGATATAATCACAAACTGAAGCAATGAATTTGCCAGTTTCTCTGTGATTTATTCTTAATATCTCACGCAACACTGTGGAAAAAAAAGAAAACACACGAGATGCTAAAGTAAACGGCCCCTGGATTAGAAAATTATGATTTCCCCAGGTAGTAAAATTGAAAAACCT
Organism: Poeciliopsis occidentalis; assembly: GCA_010883035.1. Taxonomy (NCBI): domain Eukaryota; kingdom Metazoa; phylum Chordata; class Actinopteri; order Cyprinodontiformes; family Poeciliidae; genus Poeciliopsis; species Poeciliopsis occidentalis. Next base: position 732,314 of record SZYC01004087.1, on the reverse strand, counting down.
GTCACAACGTCTCTCTACTGTCTAAGTGTGGTGTGTAAAATATGCACCTCTCAGACTTGACTTTGGGAAACGCTTAATCTAAATAAAGGAAGTGATTGAGGATAAGAAAATCTTGACAGACGAACATAGTTATAATTTATTGCTAACTAAAAGTAGGTTAAATATTTATTTAGTATGCTAATTTATAAATTACAATATATAATATTTCAGAAAAGCTAATGGAAAATGATTCCTTTAATGATCAGTGAAACAAAGAACTATTTTGATCATTTCTATTCCTGAAACTGCTACAGTTCAGCAGATTATACATGACCCTGCTGATCAAGCTCTTGTAATGACTTTGCTAATTGTGACTATTCATTTCTGAATGTATCTGTGCTCTGCTGTGTGGCTCAGTAAGAAGAAAAGGAGCTCAATCCCACACTCTGCAGCACAGCAACGTACCCTGCATCGGGACAGACGACTCTCCTTTACGGTTTCCGTGTGTGACACCGTAAAGGAGATGAGGTCCAGACTGTTAAAGTCACCATAGTAGTTCCCCAGTCTTTCACTGGGCTCCTTACTATCGTTGATATATTTGTTTCATGTCCTAATGGCTTCCAGAGTAAGATTTTAACAAGGACAAGAAGGGGTGCAACTGAAAATAAATAAATCTGGAGGAAGTTTAAAGTAGTTTGTGTGATAAATTTAAGTTTTTTTTGTTGAATGCTGGATGCATGGTTATTCTTCAACTGGTGTCTGACTGACTGTTATACTGTATCTTCTGTATTTAATAATATGTACATTTGGCTTAAAAAAGGGCACCGATGCTAACATGATACAATATAACACAGATTTGTTTTCAATGTCACTGAAAACCTAATGCAAGTCATTATTGTGAACAAAATTATGTTTTGAAATTTTACTTTATTCAAAAATCAAACTTTCCTGTTGCATGGTTTAACTGAAGAGGCTTCAGCTGAGTTTCTAAATGGACACTAAGCTCATGTTTTCAGATATCAAACAGAGGAACACAACATAAAATAAGAAGCTGAATGAACTACATAGGAATGCTTTTGTGAAGTAAATTTAGGGTCATAATGCAAAACGATGATAAATAGAGAAAATATCAAAATGATAAAGAGGAAAATCCCAACATATTCTGGATATCAAAAAGTAAAACTTTAAAGAAGTAACTATTAAAAAGCGACAGCTCCAGGGAACATACAAAGAAAAGCAAAGAATGGAAGAATAAAAATAGCTTGCGATGAAGTAAAGATGAGAAAAGAGTACAGTACCTTTTACTCTAATGTCCGGATTGTGAGCTTTGTGAAGAAAGATACAATTGGGAAAGAAAGGAAGATAGACACAAACAGAATTTAGTTAAGAAAAAATGCAGCAGAAAAAAAAAAAATAGTTTAATTTCCAGTGTTTCAAAAGAGAAAGGATAAACAAAGAAGATCCTCCCTAAAAATCAACTTCCCATTTACACAAATCAAATCATTTATTTCCTTGTTTCACAAAGTTTCTGGAGAAGCATTAGGAAACAGAAAATAAAACAGAGCAGTATGTCAGCTGGGTTATTTTAAGCTAACCAGGAATGGTGAACAACTTTAGAGTGACATCACATTTTCCAACAGATCCTCAGCAGAAGTCGGTCAGAGTCTCAGAGGACATTAGTTAGGCTGGATAAAGCCAACAACACAAAGGAACCGTCAACGACTTGATGAGACATTAGAATAACAGCGATAGCTTTTCCTTTAGCTCTTATAAAATTGAATAGTGAATGCTCATATCTTTTTTACGTGACACATTCAGCTCCTGTGATCACACTGTTGTAACCTTCAGTAACTCATCTCAACACTTCGACATATAGTCTGCTCTACAGCAGCACCATATTTACAGAGAACAAAGCCCTAATGATAGTCTGTTCATTCACAGTGAAAAGCTTGCACTCCTTCAGCGGGTAGCAGTTGTCCTTGCATCAGCATATAAAAATAATCTTCCAACACAAACAAAGACAAAACAAAAGAACAAAAGAAGAAGAGAAGTGACATATATTTTTTACAGTTAGATTCAGATAAAGCCCTAAAGAATGTACAAGCTTACAGACGCACCTATCGGTTGTGAAAATCAGTTTTCTGAGGTTATTTATGCTGCTTTAAATTGTGACATATGATCTGAATATAACACAAATCACTTTCACTGTATCATTATCATGTTTGCTTTTTATCTTACACATTTTTCCATTTAAAATAACAAATTGCTTTGTCATTTTATATAAATGAAAAGAAAGAGCTAAACTACAAATATACACACATAAAGTACATTTTGTTCTTTAAATGATCCTCGGTTTTGCATTTCTGTTATAATGTTCAATTTTTAATAATTGCGCAGTATTACTTTGACACTTGTTTGGCTAATTCTCTGTACAATAAAGACATTTAATATAGACAAGGTGACAAATTATATCTTCTATGATGTGCTTTCCCTGGTATGTGAAATTTTTCTTCCAAATCTACATTTGAATATGCATATCTTCTGAAAATGCAGGTAACCAGATATGCTGTTTGGTTACTTGGCAGCACAATCTGTGGTGTAAATTTGCCTCGACAGATGGGCATCACGCATGTTGCTTCTTTTCCACGCAGGTAAAAAAAAACAAAAAGTTAAGCAAATCAATTGGAATATGAAGAAGAAATATGGCAATAACATAGATTTCATTTGACATATATGTCGTGATGGGCGATTTAAATAAGAAATAAAAAACTCCAGGCGCACCAGTGACCTGAAAGAGCATAAAAGAGGATTCATGCTCGGGAGCAAAGAGTTATTGAAGAGGGTAAAAAGAGAGCTGAAAATGAAACTCTGAGGAGGAAACAGATGGGGAGCAAGCTCCAACAGATCAAAGTGCAAAATGTGTGGGCAGGTCTGAAAAAAAAAAAAAAAAAACACAGACTTTAATGTGAAGGTGGATCAGGCTGATAGAAACTTGGATTGAAGAAGTTAACTGTTTTTTTTTTTTTAAAGGTTCAGCTCAGGTGGACAAACTGAGGTGAACCCGTCTGCAAAAAACATTAAGTGAAGAGTTTTGAGACCCTGAGAATCTGAAGTTTCTCTGCTGAACGACCACAGCAACAGAGAGAGTTCAGTTCTCACATGGGAATATAAGTGACGGAGCAGTTTATATCAATAAGGGACATAAACCACATCATGTTGGCTTTATTAAATCCAGAAAACTGAAAAACAGCTGAAACACCGAGTTCCTTTAAATCAAGACTAAATGTCCACACGATTAGAGTTGCTTTAGAGATACAACAAATATTAGAATATTGAACAACATATTTTATGTTATTGGTGACTGTATGATGTGTTTATGACATTTTTGTCATGTTTTAATGAACTTTAAATTGCAGTGTTGCTTAAATGTGTTACACAACTATAAACTGGGTTGACTGATTATCACAGACAGCTTTGATTCAAGAATTTGAAGAAGTGCTGTGAAAAAGTATACAGTGACTTTCAGATCCCTTCTGCATTTGCCTTTTTTCAGACAAAAATTCAGATTTAAACTCTGGGCTGTCCCCTTGTTAGATCATGAACTAACTGGGACTGACCATATTTTTAAACATAAAAAAGTTCCCTAAAAAGAGACACTTCCTGCCCCAAACTAAAGATATTCAAGAGCAGACAAGGACGAAGCAAACATCTATAACTTTGGAAAAAGCTACATAACCTAAGGCTTTGGGACTCCAGTGAACCACAGCGAGGGCCGGTATTCACAGATGGAGAAAACATTCAACACTGGGGAACCCTTCCAGAGTGGCCAACCAATCTAAATTACTACAGGATGGATGGCACCTCATTCAGAAGGTCACAAAAGACCCAGGACATGCGCAGACCTCCACTGCCTCAGTTAAGGTCAGATTTTCTGATTTAGCAAAAAGAGAAAAACAGAGAAAATGAGGGAGTTCCCAGTAAAAAAAAAAACACAAATTGTTGCTCCCAAGTGTTGTACAAACACTGTGAGGAGGCCATGCATTTCTGAAATAAAGCCAAGTTTGTTTGGATTATGAAGAATGCTAAATCACAATTAATAAATTACTCATTAAATAATTATTTAAATGTCTCACAATTTTTATAAGTAAATGCAGAAATAATTGATCAACTGTAGAATTATACATGCCGTGGTTAAATGTACAAATTTAATTTTAAAAACTTCATATAATTATTTTATGATTTAATACATTTTACATAATGAATTAATTTAAACATTTTAAACATAAACTAGGAATATGTTGCCTTGACTTCCTGTTTGAAGCAGCCAATCAGACGTCAGGTCTCCAGAGAGCTGCCTTAGTCCCGCCCACTGAGATTGATGACTGAAGTTGACAGTTTCAATTAATTTGTGATGTGATTGAGCACAGAAATATTAAATAATTCATTAGATTGTGAAATAAATATACCTAATGTTTACAATAAAATACATGCATTTAATTGAGGCATAGATAATCAATTCTATATTAATAAATTATTATGTATTTAATTTCAGCTTTGATAAATTAATGACATTTAAAAACTTTTTTCATAAGTTACTTATTTACAGTACTTTAGCACTCGACTCTCCATATTGGATAGCTTTTTATCCATAATAAATAAAATAATCATCTGAAAACTGCTTTTTGTAATAACCCTGGATATCTTTGTTATATGTCAAATTTCTTTATTGTTGAGAAGCATTTAAGGATGAACAAAAGCAGAACATTTTTGTATGCACAGAACTTTATTAAATAGAATTTGCAGTTGTACCAAGTAGTGAGGGACTAATAATGAAATCTGTTATATTTTTTGACACAACATGGATTCAAAAACCTTGACCTGAAAGTTATTTCTCCTGCGCTTGCTAGACAACAAGCCCAAACTTTGAGTCCATGTCTGATTTCATGGATGTTTTTTTAGTAAAATTTGTTTGTAGGTCATCCACTTACCAATGTTGCAGTGCTCTCCTGTCCATCCTTGGTCACACTCACACTTCCCATCTTTACACACTCCATTCTTGCTGCACAGCGGATGGCAGGCTTTCTGATCACAGACGGTTCCCGTCCAGCCCTCCTCGCAGCGACACATACCACCGTAGCACATTCCATGGTTGCCACAGTCTACTTCACACACCTCTGTAAGAATAAGAGGCAAATTAGGACACATTATTTCACTTGGTCTGTGAAACAACAATCCAATTGCTCGGCAACATAACGTCGAACATTGTTTTAAGCCCTCATATAGCAATCCTCAAAATAATTTCATATTCACTTGGCAAGAGCAAAACAACCCGCTACAATGTAATTGTTAGCTTTTCATTGCATTGCATTGATTTTTAAAGTATAGTTGTTCTTGCCGAACTCTGGTCTTGACATTAGCATTAACAAGAATATCTGCAGCAGCTGACACCAGTCACATTTAATTTGCCTGGCATAAAGAACATGTAGCTGGGGTCTACTGATAAAGCATACCGGCAAAGCAGTGACACCTGTGCTACTTAGTTGCTGACTGTAGTGATGTACCTTTTGTTATTAGCTCAGAAAGACCAATTAAGCAGCAGAGCCACTGCTGTTTGGAGTTCATCCTTGTATGAAGAAATACCTCAAGCTGTTAGCTTGAAACCTTTTGCGCTCTCAATGTCGTGGTGATTATGTATAACGGCTGACGGTGGCATAATTCTGTTTTCGCAAAACTCAAACAAACATCAAGCCATAAAGAAGGTTGCAGCTAGAAGCAGATGCATTATATCCTTTATCTGAATGTGTCAGTGCTTAACATGCAACATTCTTCTCAGCTCAACCGCACACACCAAGAAGACGTAACATTTTGACCTCAAAGAGAGGCCTGTGAACGCTCTGTCTGTGAAGTTGATGTGGTGGAACCTGATGAAAATGGGGAAGCATTAAGATGTGAGGAACTTTAACAAGGGTCAAACTGTCTTGGTGGATGAGTCATGGTGTGTCCACAAGTGCAGAGAAGCTGCTGAACCAGTAAAAGGGTCATGACTTGTTGATGGACCAGAGAGACGGCAGGGTTGCCTGTGTTGCCAAAAACAAGAGCGTCTGTTGCCAGAATTACTGAAAAAGAATATTTTTTTTTCTTTTAAAGAAAGTTTTAAACTACAAAAGAGGATTATGGTCACTGAAAAAAACCCTCAAAATTATGACATTAATCTTGGAATTCTTACTTTAATGTCAGAATTCTAATTCTGTCAATCTTCAGTCTAAATCCAAATAACCAAACATTTTTTGTTGCATGTCCATTATGTTAGCATGATCTTCAATATAGGATTTGTAAATCTGCACACTGAAAGCCTGCACACTCAAATTTGGCAAATCTGATTTTTAAGGCTAGATTTGTCTGCTGCTGCATAAACAATTTGAACAATTCTGAATCTTAGAAAACAAAAAGAAGAGAATTCTGAGATTAAAGTCAGAATTCTTTTTTTCTCCAATGGCTCTAATCCTCTTCTATATAAACCCCACAAACTGACTTTAATAAATAATTTTGGCGCGTATAACCCAGGGCTGCACGATGCCACTATTGGTAGCGCTGTTGCCTTATAGCAAAGTGGTCCTGGGTTCAAATCCTGGCCTCCATAGAGTTTGGATGTCCTTTGCATGCGTGGGTTCTTTCCAAGTACACCGGCTTCCTCCCACAGTCCAAAAACATGACTGTTAGGTTAATTGCTCTCTCTAAATTGCCTTTGGGGGTGTGTGTGTGTGTGTGTGTGTGTGTGTGTGTGTGTGTGTGTGTGTGTGTGTGTGTGTGTGTGTGTGTGGCCTGTGTGTTTCTGTGCTGCCCTGTAATGGAATGGCAACCTGTGCAGAGTGTTGCCAATGACCACTGGAGATAGGCACCAGCCCCCACAGCTCTCCATGGATAAGCAGGTACAGCCAATTAATAGATGGATGGAGTATTTGGACACTTAACAAACTGCTGGACATCATGGACGATAGCAGCCACCCTCTACACGCCGTCATCAGCAGCCAGAGGAGCCTGTTCAGTGACAGACTGCTGCTTCCCAAGTGCCGGACCAATAGATTTAAGAACTCCTTTGTCCCCCACGCCTTCAGACTGTACAACTCCTCATTGTGACACAGGAAAGAGGGAAGAAGGAGTAGTTTTTCTACAAATGTGAACTCCATATTTATCAGGCCAAACCATATAGTGGAATACCATAACACTGGTCAATCTATCCACCAAACTCCTATATTTCCTTTTGTGTTGTATTTATATTCTCTGTTTTGTATTTATTCTTTTGTGTATGCTCACTGTGTGCCACTTTTTTGCCTGTAAGCTGCTGGTAACTTTAATTTCCTGAGGGAGTCTTCGCAAGGGATCAATAAAGTACAAGTCTAAGTCTAAGTCTAAGTCTATTTACCGGTAAGTGAAATTGAATTAAACATATATCCTCTACAAATATAATTACATTCATAATAGAGCATATTTAGTGATTTTATATTGACAAGTCCCAAAAACTGGCCCGTTCAATTGTTATTTTCAGTTATTTGTAGTGTAGAGAATATTGAGGCTGATATGTTCTATTTAAGTTGTACTACAAACAGACTAAATACAACAGGGAACTGCAGAAAAACGTATCACATACATACAGTTGTGGTCAAAAGTTTACATACACTTGTAAAAAACATAATGTCATGGCTGTCTTGAGTTTCCAATACATTCTACAACTCTTATTTTTCTGTGATAGAGTGATTGGAACACATACTTGTTTGTCACAAAAAACAGTCATGAAGTTTGGTTCTTTCATAAATTTATTATGGGTCTGTTGAAAATGTCACCAAATCTGCTGGGTCAAAAATATACATACAGCAACATAAATTGTCAATTTTGGTGATGTAGAGACTTGTGTAAATCAAATTAGATTAATGTCATGGCCTCTTCACTTCTTGTAAGTGATTCGGATTGACTACAGCTGTTCACTTCTCATGCGCCCATTGAAATAGGGCTCATTTGACCCAGTGATCAGACTCAGCCACAAAAGCTACAATATGAAAGTCAAAGGAACTCAGTGTGGATCTGAAAAAGCGAATTATTGACTTGAACAAGTCAGGGAAGTCACTTGGAGCCATTTCAAAGCAGCTACAGGTCCCAAGAGCAACTGTGCAGACAATTATTCGCAAGTATAAAGTGCATGGAACAGTTGTGTCACTGCCACGATCAGGAAGAAAATGCAAGCTATCGCATGCTGCCGAGAGGAGATTGGTCAGGATGGTCAATGGTCAACCAAGAATCACCAAAAAGCAGGTCTGCAAGGATTTGGAAGCTGATGGAACACAGGTGTCAGTCTCCACAGTCAAGCGTGTTTTACATCGCCATGGACTGAGAGGCTGCCGTGCAAGAAAGAAGCCTTTGCTCCAGAAAAAGCACCTTAAGACTCGGCTGAAGTTTGCTGCTAATCACATGGACGAAGATAAAACCTTCTGGAGGAAAGTTCTGTGGTCAGACAAAACAAAAATTGAGCTGTTTGGCCACAACACCCAGCAATATGTTTGGAGGAGAAAAGGTGAGGCCTTTAATCCCAGGAACACCATGCCTACTGTCAAGCATGGTGGTGGTAGTATTATGCTGTGGGGCTGTTTTGCTGCCAGTGGAACTGGTTCTTTGCAGAAAGTAAATGGGATAATGAAGAAGGAGGATTACCTCCAAATTCTGCAGGAAAACTTAAGACCATCAGCCCGACGGTTGGGTCTTGGGCACAGTTGGTGTTCCAACAGGACAATGACCCAAAACACACATCAAAAGTGGTAAAGGAATGGCTAAACCAGGCTAGAATAAAGGTTTTAGAATGGCCTTCCCAAAGTCCTGACTTAAACCCCATTGAGAACATGTGGACAGTACTAAAGAAACAGGTTCATGCAAGAAAACCATCAAATTTAGCTGAACTGCACCAATTCTGTCAAGAAGAGTGGTCAAACATTCGACCTGAAGCTTGCCAGGAGCTTGTGGATGGCTACCAAAAGCACCTAGTTGCTGTGAAAATGGCCAAGGGACATGTAACCAAATACTAATGTTGCTGTATGTATATTTTTGACCCAGCAGATTTGGTGACATTTTCAGCAGACCCATAATAAATTTATGAAAGAACCAAACTTTATGACTGTTTTTTGTGACAAACAAGTATGTGTTCCGATCACTCTATCACAGAAAAATAAGAGTTGTAGAACTTATTGGGAACTCAAGACAGCCATGACATTATGTTTTTTACAAGTGTATGTAAACTTTTGACCACAACTGTATCATAGAAAGCAAAGACAACATTTGTGCAACAGTTTGACCTCTGCAAGTTCAAAACACAAAGCTCAGCATGATAAAGATGAAAACTCCCACACATTACTCAAGATGAATGCCACAAGCTGTAAGCTATTGCATATCAGTCTTATGTTTCCCTGCTTAGGTAAATAACACCGCAACATTACCTTTCTTCCTACACACTCGATACTGTAGAATACAGAATTTAATCTCTAGCCAGTATTTTTGGAGATGTCAAAAAACCAGAGGTGACAAAGATCCAATAATAACTCATAATAATGCTATGCAGAGGCTCAGTCTACCCGGATGAATATTTAATGATCTCTGCATGCCAAATGCTTGACGCCCCAAATCATAGCAGCCCAATCTACTTCCTGATTAACTTAGCTGGTGATTACTTGACACTGTGCAGAGCATTACACTTTAATCAATAAGGTTCCGTTTATTCGGAGCTGCTCATCAATTAAACAATAACATTTTTGTTGTGATCCCACTGCTTGCTTACATGACATCAGTGTCTGAAGTTTATGACACCAGCATAATGTTTAAATCTATGCAAAACATGTTTTGGAATAAACAGATTTTAAAAGAAATTGTACACAGAATTAATGCTGATAAAATACTTTATGGAAACAATTATGACTCAGGATAACAAACAGGTTATCCTGTTTGTTCAACACGATAACCCTGACACATTGCAGACATTGTTCATGAATGATCAGACAAACACAATGAGTTTGAGTTGCTGTCCAATTTTGCTCAATCCAATAACAAAATCCAGTCTTTAGGCTGTTCTGGGCAAAAAAAACTCCAATCACGGGTGGGGCATCTCACAGCTTCCTTTACGTAGAGGTTATGCAGACAGCAGACTGTCAGACCTTGGGCAAGTCATGCCTCCAGAGGTCAGGACTGTCTGAGTCTGGAAAGTGAGGCTGTGTGCTACTTTCCTTTGATTTGTGTGTGTGTGTTTTTATATCCAACAATCAAATGAAAGCCTGGTCAGAAAAACTTGATATAGAACAAAAGCACGGCAGTGTGAACTCAGCTGTGTTTGTGAGCGGTCATGTGGCTCTCCCACAGTCAGCCTGCGTTAGCGTGGCTGTCTGTGTGAGTCTGCGTCAAGGAAAGAGAGATTATACGCCACACTGCTAAACTCTGATAAGGGACTGAAGTGCCTTAGGTTGAATGTCGATGTATCTATCCACACGTGTGTTTGATGGCTGTGTATTTGAATGTTTTGACAGATCCTGAGGAAAAGGTCAACAGCACACCAAAAGTAATATTGTATCAGTGCAGGACGTATGCACGTGTGGATGCTACTAAGACACAACACTTAATTGGATGTGTGCTTGATGGTTTTGACAATACTTGCTATAACAGCTTGAGGCAACACAAACAGAAGTGAGAGCGCGCATACACACTCCCTTCCTCTTGTTTGTTTTTATGTCATGCCATCTGTTACTGATCTGCATTCTTCCTCAGTTTTCCTCTGTTTTATTTCCCTTTTTACTGCTTCTCCTCTCTCTGTCTCCAAACAGCAGAGACACTGAGAGCATATTTGAAGCAAACAGTCCTGATAAAAGTAAAAAAAAGCTTAACATTATATTGAAATTAAACCTTGCTGTCCTTTCAGAAATGAGCCACAAGAGCTGTGGCACTACAGTAGTGATAAATGACCATATCAGCAAGTCAGGAATGATGCAGATTTGTTTTTTTTAAATTAAAATTGATCTTTATCTACTTTTAAAGATGTGGCATAGATAACGGTTGCAAGAGAAGTTATATTTGCTCTGATCCTGTTGTTGAAGCGAGAACAAAAAGTAGCATCCAGTTTTTATTCCTGGAAAAAAAAATATTTAAAACGCTCAATGCAAAAGCCAGAAACACATCTAAGCTACTTTTTATGCTGCTCTTGACTGCTCTTACACTTGACTGCCTTCCTTTGTTAACTCGCTTCAACCACTACTAGAAAATCTTACCTTAACACTTCAGTTCTCTCACATCAAATCTGTCCTGCATGGTTGTTAGGGTTGTAAAAATATTTAATTTTCAAATATAATTAGAGAGTTTGGGATTTTTAAGATACTCATTCAGATCAAAATTAGTATGAACTGTTTTCATCTTTCCAAGTTGAGACCAAACTTCATACATTAATCATGGCGAAACATCTTGAACCCAACTCTGTGATGTCTGAATCAAAGTTAAAAATGTCACTAAAGCTATATGTATGAATGTGTGTGTGACAATCTATAAAAGCATATAAAGTAAATTGGATTTTTTTCCCATCTTTTTTATTTATTGTTGCATATCTAGCACTGACTTCCATGTCATGCTAACATGGCTCTTTGAAACGTCTGAGAAATACTGTGTGAAAAGAGCTGAGGAAGTCTTGCTCTGCCCCTTCCCTCCATCTTGGATCTGCTTCAGAACCGCAGCAGGGACAGGGCTCTGATTATTGCCAGAGATCGCTCACACCCTCTCCATGAACTTCTGGAACTGTCGTCATCAGACAAACGGTACCACAACATCAAAAGCAGAACCACCAGAGACGCAACTTTCTGCCCCTGGCTGTTGGGACTACAAGCTTCTGATCACATTATGCACATATCATATTGCAAAATTTGTCTTTGTGTATTATTTTAACATCCCAGAAATACACTACTCCACACTTGCAGTACTACAAAAACTACACAGAACCAAACGACAATATCTGATTTAATGTGGATAGTCTGTGAAGTAGAACAGTAATAAAATTTAATGTACATTTGCTTATTTTTTTATTTGTAAATATCAGCTCACTGGAAATGACCCCACCTAAAGAACAGTCTGGTCCCGTCCAGTTCTGGTCGCAGGCACATGTGCTGGTCTCTGCGTTGTAGGTGCCGTGGCCAGAGCACTGGTCCGGACACAAGGCCTTGGCAATCTCACAGCTGGCTCCACCCCATCCCGGCTGACAGTGGCACTCGCCGTGGATACACACCCCATGGGCCGAACAACTGGGGTCTATGCAGTCCACTGGAGACAGATGGAGAGAAGGGATTACTAATTTAACAGACGCTGCTGAGAAAGAGTGCTGCAGGATTTTTATTTTTCCTTTAATATTGTAACAAGAACATAAGTTATTTTTAAACAAGAGACCAGATGTCATTGAATATGTTTTCTAGTTGTCAGCTTAAAATGTGAGAAGAAGAAAAACACCAGTACACAAGCACGCTTTGCATACTTGGATTAAACCCGCCTTTTATTGCCAGGGTGTGATTTGTGTATTTTAATACAGTTTGAGATTAGTTTTCCTGAAACGACACACACTACACTTTTGATGGACATGTTACACGGAATTTTAAAATTAAATGCGCAAATTTAGCTTCTGCACGTCATGTCATTGTGATTAAATCTGTTCTGCTTGTTGAACCGTTATTTAACTACAGACATTTTTTTAAAAAAACCCAAAATTGAGCACATTCATCCAGTTGATTATTCAATTTGCACATCTCAGATGACATGAAGACGCAGGATGCATAGCTGAAAACTTTAGGCCATGACGCTAATAAAAAATGGAGACGACTCGATTTGTTAGGGTCTTTTTATGTCTATTCCACGTCTCTGATTGGCTTGTTTTGGCTGCTGTTGTGCAACCCTTCAATCACTATCTTGTTTGTTTATTGAACAAACCTTTTCAACTGACATGCATTACAGGAAAAAATAATTTAAATTCATAACTTATCCCAAAAAAACCTGTGGATGCCTGGCTTGGCTGTGGATCATAATTAATTATGGCATCAAATGTGTAGGTAATGCAATGACTTAATAAAAGTAGCATTATTTCTATAAGCTGAAGAAAATCCAATGCAGGATATGTCACAGTGTAAAGGTGGTTTTAGCTGTTTATGAGATCCTGGTCCTGATACGTTGATTTCAGAGAGTTTAAAGTAATTTGCATCCTGAATATGGATACCTTTGTTAAAACAAACTGTTCCCTTAATGCAAATTTCCTGATTAAGAGTCGGTTTATTTCTGTCTGTCATCAGACAGAAATGCGAACCTCTACAGGTAGCCTGTAGAGGCTTCCTGCCAGGACATTGTAAAGTGTGTTGTTAAACACAGAACGGCAGCATAACAGAGGAAATATGTACAACAACTTTCCTTCTTGTTTAAGAGCTCATTTAAACTTATCGACATTGCAGAGAAATGGCAATAAAAATTATAATCGACTTTTGTAGCTAACGGAGAGAGCATTGATTTGAATCAGCATTACGACCAAGGTGGTGCCCAGAGTGACTTGACTGTGCAGCTCAGTGGCTTAGGAGAAGTGCAAATGAAGTTGGGGCGGTGTTAGAAGTCAGACTCCTGTGCATGTTGTCGCATTTATGAACACACAGACCTGAGAAAATGTGATTAAAAGGAAAATACTTAATCAATGCTGTCGAGAAAGCAGAGAAAACACATCCAGTTATAAACATAACTCACCTCATCACCCAAAATGGCTTCCACCCCTCATATAAACGAACTTCATTATGTCTGCTTTTATGCACTCTTTAAAGATTTGAATATAAAGTCACTCTGCCGTCCATTTGTGAACCTGCGCAGCGCGCCGTATGTGAGCGAATGCCAAATTAGTGTCAACTGGCTGCGATTAAATTGCTGTAATGTACACCATGTAGCTTGTCTAAGCTTTTAGCAACTGTAGTGTAACCACTGATGTGTAATTGTATGTCAGATTAGAGTAAATTAATTTGAGCAGGAACATTATCATTTTAATAAGCTACTTTTCAGCAGGGGTAACTCAAGCAGGTGTGCATAGGTCATTCAGATTATTAGCTTTAAATCTGCACTGTTATGTATTTAGCCACTGGGTGGTCAAATTCATGTCGGGAGAAAAGGTGAAAACTAACAAGGGATTAATTACATTAACAATGCACCTTTATCCCACCCAGGGGTTGGAAAGAATCTGGGTGGGCTACTGCTAACCTTCATAAATCTAAGAATGTTTAACTGGCATCATTTTTTATAAGTTTAGCACTTTAAATTGTCCCTTTATATTAATGAAGTCCTTACAGGAAAGATGAGAGCTAATGGTATTATTGTTATTATTATTATGATGACAGCTATTAACAAAATATCACATAAAGCAAAGTGGTTAACAGTTCCTACAATGCTTGTGGCTGTTGGACACATTCTGATAAAGAAGCCTAATAATCTGTAGCAACAAGCTTTAATGTGCTCTCGCAGTTCAAGTCATCAGGCACAGGAACCATTCGGCTGAGTTCAGCAGGCAGAAAACAGATTTGCTTAATGATTGTAATTGCTCTGGTCCTGCAGTGTCGGAGGAAAATGTCCTGCAGGGATGCTAGGACTAATCTGATGCAGCACTCTGCTACTTTGGCCACTCTCTGCAGGGCTTTCTGATCTTCAGCTGAAGTGGATTCTGAATCACAAGCCAATCCCCGGGTCCAGAATACACTCCATAGTGACCGCACAGAATATTTTAGGAATTGCCATGAAGACCTTAACGTTTCTCTCCTGTCTGTGTCAGGTGACAAACCTGTGAGCATCAGGATGTGTGAAGAAGGTGTTGTCCCTGTAAAAATAGACACTCGGGTAGCTGAGGTTAATTACCCTCACCACAGGTACATCGCTGCTACACATCAGGCAGGATGGTCAACCTTTCAGTGTTTCAGTAGTTGGAGTACCAGCTACAAAATTATATATCTTAGCCTAACGTCACCCATTTCTCACTGAATGCTGATACATTGGGGTTGCTGTGCTTACAGGATAAATAAATCATCTTATGCCATACACAGTCTTTGCAGTGAAGTCTTTGGTTGTAACAAAATATGGCGAAGTTAAGGGGGTGTTTTAATATTTAAGAGCGACTGTCTGCCTGCCAACAGATGAAATTCCCTTCCCACTTCCCTTCTTTAGGTTTGCAGACCAGATATAAGATTTAGAACTACAGCATGACCGACAAACTTCACAATTGTGCCTTACTAGAGGGGTGGGCACATTGACAAAGGTGCAGGGGGTTTACACCAGAGGGATTAAAACCCATCCTATGTTCATAATAACATTAGAAAGGCAAGGCAGGTGCCCTCACTGTAATTTCCCCAGTGTAACAAGCAGTTGAACACCAGTGTTCTCCACTGCCTGTTCAGTCTCAGATTCCTCAGTTTGGTAAAGAGTCTTAGGGGGAGTATCACTGTTAAATGCTGAGAAGAGTACGTTCTGTCTTGTCCACTCTGGTCCACCTTGATGTTGTCCTTTGCACATTGTCTTCAGTATAGATCTTGTTTGATAAGCGTGCCGAGAAAATGATTTCAAGGTTTGCCTTTTAAGTGAGTTAGGAACAGCTCCCATACTGATGCATTAGTGATGTAGAGAACAGAGTCTGGATGTGGGTTTTCAAAGATTTGTTCTTGCGTTGACAGTTGTGAGGTAGATTCCCCTCAACAATGTCAAAACACAGAATGCTTCAAGTTCTAATGCGAAAACTCAGGATAGTTGTTCTCTACTTTAAAACTGCAGTGCGTAACCTTTATAAATAATAATAAAAAAATGTTGAAACTGTCACTGTATGAAATATGGGACAAATAATTTGTAAAAAAAAAAATAATAATAATAAGTCAAAGTCCTCTCTATGCAACTACTGCCGTCTGAAGAAATGCAGCAACCCCGGTCAAAAGCAACCAATCAGAGTTAGATGGAACATTTAGTTGTCAATTAACCCTGAGTAAGCGCTGCTAAATGTGCTAATAACAACATTAAATTACCGTTCCAGGAAAACCACTTATTTCCCGTCACTGGTGGCTTTACTAACTAGACTTATAATTCAAGGCAGACTCTACTGCCTTGAATTATAAGTCGAGATACACGAGCTTGATTGACAGCGGTAAGACCATTCTCCTGTTGTTTCTAATTAGCACTAGGAGAAGGAAGAGGAGATCAAATTTCCTCAGTGTTATACCATGCTATCATAACTTAGTAACAGTTTCAGCAATTATGTAATTTTTTTAAAATAAAAGTGACACTGCTGCTTTAACATTTATTACATATCTACACAGACACCAATAAACAAATACCAACAAACCCACTGCATTGGCGGGCTTCTTTTTCCTACCTTCATCACAGTTATCTCCCTTATAACCAGTGTTGCAGATGCAGGCTCCGATCATGCAGATGCCATGTCCTCCACAGTTGATGTCAATGCACTGGTTGGACGGGACGTCACACTCAGTGCCTTTCCACCCACTGTAGCACTGGCAGCGGCCACGGGAGTAGTGGCCATTCCCACTGCACAGGACCGGGCAGGCGGCTGAATTAGATACATGGAGACAGAAAACTTAGTCAGGCAGTAAATCACCCCCTCCTGCACAAAATTTTGTAAACCAACAAAATCTGCAATTAGTCAAAATCTGAATAATTTATGATTTAAATGGCATAAACAGCTCCAGGGGCCTTGAGAATCTTTTGTCTGAATATTTATAGTTACCTTTTTTATTGTGCGAGTAAAATAATTCTATTATTCCTTTGAGATGCGAACAGCTTGCTTACTTGATTGATGAATCCAGGGTAAAAACAAGGCCAGAAAACACCGGCGCCAAACAATGCTCAACACACCAATTATTTTCTATTATAATCCCCCACACATCAGCCCAAGACACTTTCTGACACTGTCCTATTTTCAAGCACTGTTGCACCTGAAAAAACAATTTTTATTTCTGGTCTCTTCCTCTTGTGACAGCCGGGCTCCTGTAACCGCTCTCCTCCACTTTTATATCTGCACTGTCTTTTTAATAAAAGCATGAGGGGAGATCATTGTCCAGGCTACACAAATAGAGAGAACAAGATGAGTTTGCCACAAAGTTTCCTGATATTTCATAAAATAGCAGTGGGGTGCCTTTGACTTGTGATATATGAGGTTCCATTTGGCTTTAGGCTATGCAAAAAGATATAAACAGGTGTGTCTAAAATAATATGCGGTAAGTTGATCCCCAACCCAGGGAACATGAAGGCTGCGAAAATGGTAAGGCAAGTGTACAGAGCAGCCGACGGAGCCTTCGGAGTGCACGGGTCACGTTTACTGCTGGGATAACAATCTCAGAACAATAACTGCTTCTCTGTGGGTGGCTGAGTGTTTTTCTATGAGCATTTACCTCGAGAGCAGTCAGGCCCCAGAAATCCCGGGAAACAGTGGCATATTCCTGAGAGACAATCACCGTTTCCGTGACAATTCTGAGGACACTCCATAATTGACTCTGATTAAGTGAATATGAGAAAGAGAGAGAGCAAGAAAGAGAAAGGGAGAATTTAGTTGTGAAAATTAATTAGGTAGATTTGAAATGAAACTGAATATTTTAAGAAATAACATGCACAGAGTGAGGCTGCATAGAGAACCAATCGTCTGTGGTTGCTGTTGTTACAGCCAGTCAGCCCCATCAACACATTTAAAAATCCAATTATCCTGCTGTCTCACTGGCTCTTTTTCTTCTTATGTGACTAGTACAACTATGAAGACCTGTAAATGTGTGTTTTAAAAAAAACACAGCTGCATGCATGTACAAGTGGCACACATGCACATAATCGGAGAGCACATACAGTAAGTAAACAGTCTGCAATCAGCAGATGGCACATCTTGTGTTTGTGGTTTCAGTTTTTGTCCTGGCAAGTTATGATTTCAGAATATTGTGCAGATAACCACATGAACTTACTTTGTAACAAAAAGCAGTATTTACTTATATTCATATTTGTACTGCTGCAAGATTTTGATCATAGCTTTATCATAGCCTCAGGAAAAGCTGCAGGAAAAGTCCAATTAAAATCTATCTATCAGTAATTAGCAGACTGATTGCTATAAAGAATGAGCAGAAAGTATTGTACTCTTATGCAATGCTTACCTCCGTTTGCATTAAAATGACCTTGAATATAAAGAAGCTGTCGCTTCAAATATTTCAGATGAAAGAGCATTTTTTGTGACATTCAAAGGGTGCAAGTCCAACAAGAATGTCTTCCTTAAGACAGTAAGTGAATCAAAGAGCCTTGGACAACATTCACATAAAAATGGGCAGTCAACAATTTCCTTCTGTTCAAAAAATAATCAGTGACTGACTGAATTTCAGCAGGATGACCAAAGACACTTCTACATTACAAAAAAGGTTTAAAATAATCTCTCAATATTCTGGCACAGTGTGCCAGAATGTTAAATGGAAACTACATGAGGAATCCTATGCCACTGAAAACAGGAAATGTTTAGTCTCAGTTGTTTTGTATTTAATACAGTATATGGTTTTAAATCTATAAAGTCAGTTTTATCACATTAACACTGATTAAATCCAAAATTCAAACATCGTCAAGCTAAATCTGCCAGCATTTAAGTTATTTCAGAAGCCTTGATTATGAAAAGTGAGAAGAACATGGTCGAGCTCATGCTGGGGATGTGAATTCAGCTCACATTTGTGGTAGAAATCACTACACAAGAATAAATTCAGTCTTTACGTCATTGAGCCAGTTTTGGAACAAGTTTACCAGAACAATAGGAACAATGCATTTTATTATTCTTGTGGCATATTGGGTTTTGGGATGTTAAAGTAGAAAATCCTCCATTGTGCCACTGCAATAAAAAATCAGCAGGTTCCAGTAAGCATTACGCAAGTGGGCTTCGATCAGTAGTTAAGTAGATATTTCATCAGAAGATGAGACGTTTGTATGACATACCCCCCATGGCCTTTCATATGCAGTTCAATGGGTGAAGGAGAGACAGTCAATGTCAACATTCCTTCATTGCCTAAAACAATTCTTTGACTGTTTGAAATAAAAAACACACTCAAAACGTAAAGCTTAGTTTACAAAAAGCCAGACTAACAAAAGGAAGCAGCCACTCAATAACACACATGGATCCTACCTATGAGGATTGTGCTATAGGAGACTTGCTCAGTGTTCCGTCCATCATTGTAAAATGCCAGATGCCAGATTCCCGTGTCCAGGTACTGGATGAAGCCGGCCTCCAGCACGTTGACGGACCGTGTGTGTCGAACGCCAGGCTCCTCCTCGTGGAAGCCGGCGATGTATGCATACATGGAGTCTGCGTCACTGAGCGCTCGCTTGTCTTTGGAAATGAGTCGACTACCGTCCAGTAGCTCAACAAAATCATACTGGAAGACACAAATACACAGAAATGCAAGCATCATTCACCATGATGGACATTCAGGGACAAATATGTTAAATTTTGGAGGCCTGTCCTAGGTTCTGATTAAATTAAAACTGAAGTGATTGGCCACAGTGACCACTGTTGCATTTAGAAGAAAAAAGGGGGATTGCTGCAAGCGTGAGCATACCATTTTGGGGTGGAAGCATCATGTTGTGAGGGTGATTTGTTGCAGGAGGGATTACTGGACTTCATGACAAAATAACATTATGTGGAAATATTGAAGAAACAAACACCTCAAGACATCAACCTGGAAGTTGAATCTTGGGTCTTTTAAATCGACAATGATTTAAGAGACTTTTACCGCCAAAGCAATTGGCTACCATAGTGACTGAGAGAAAAGAAAGTCCTTCAGGTTTGTGTTTTCCATCACAAAGCTAAAATAATTTTCAGGCTTGAACGGTGAGAGTAAGATATTTACATAAAAACACCATCTGTCATAGGGAATCGGCCAAAAGTCCAGCAAAGCTTGTGGAAGGTTACAGAAGAAGTTTGACCAAAAACCAAATAAATGCATGTAAACTTTAGAATAAAGGATATAAAGTACCGTAAGCAAGATGCTTTTAAAAATGAAAGAGTCTGTGACAAACAAACTGCATCACTTTGCTTTTAAGTGAAGGAACTCTTTGACTGGAAGTTTCCTTTCTAGATTGGCTTCATACACTGTATGAAGGCCTTTGATAACTTTGATAGAAACACAATAGAGAAGATTTTCTAATCTTCTGGAGTGTCCATTGAGCTCCTCAGGATCATCCAACATTTATAAGGTACGAGGGCCTAAAATGCAAAGCAGTCTGAGAAGGTGTTTGCTAGTAACAGACCGGATCAGGAAGATATTAACTGTTTAGAAGAAGAAATAAATGGTTTAGACACTGCAGATGATCTGCAATCTCAAGATATTTAGGAATGCCAGAAACAATGAAGTCTTTAAACAATCTGAGCAGCACCGTGTCCAAGCAGTGGGGCTAAATAATATCTGCAGCTCTAGTGATTCTGCACTAACAACAAAGTCTCAGCAATGTAAAATCTGTTCTCCTTTACAAAGATGGTGGAAAACAATGACACCCGCAAGGAACTATGAAACATTTTTGAATAATTGTCTCAAGAAGATCTGTAAATGTTTGCTAATATACAAGCCAGCTGTTTTGGGAGAGGATATTTTCTAGGGACACCAGAAGTAAATCTGGCAAAAAATCTACACAAAAAGATAATCTCAAAAATAATTACATCACCAGGCAAGTTACAACCTGGATCCCCAAGGTGGGAGGAAGAGAGGAAGGTCCAAAAACAGAAGCAGTTTGTATTTTATGGTACACCATAAAAGACTTGGCTGCACTTTGACCCAACTGGACAAGACTAGTGATGGCTGAAGATTATATATGAGTGGTTTTTGCATCATGGGGGATAGCAGTAGCTGAATTAAACAACAGAAACGGGTAAGATTAATAAAAATAATTAACAGCACATTAAATTAAATTACATTAAGAGTCTTATTTATCAGTGGAATATGTCAAAATATGAGAGGGTGTTTAGAACTGTCCTTTTGTGCATGCTAAAGTCCAATCACATGGGGCCTTGTCCTGCTGTATGTGTTTTGGTGTTAAAAGAGAGAGGTAACTTTTCACCGTCACCACATGTTTGAGAAGGGATTTCTGCAAAGTGTCTCAATACAATGCTGGGCTTCTTGATAGAAACAAGTTTTACCAAATGGCATAATATTCTCTACTGACCTTAACTGTGCTGCACAGTAAATGGGATTGTATTGTACTGCATGTACTTGAATCTGAATGCGAGTGCATGATCAGACTGGAATGCAAATGGTTGGATTGAATTAACCTAAATATCTGAATAGGAATTGTATCAAGTAGTGATTCACATCAAAAATGTGATTCTTGGAAACTGTCTCAGTTACAAACCAGAAACCAAAAAGCAATTACACAAAGAAAATTGGTGACCCGGGCTGCATGAGAGAAAGGAAAGAAGTGAGGTTTTGAGGAATTCTTGCAAGCTGCATGTTTTCTGTTTATTCCATCTGAAAGGCTCCTGGCATGTTTATGCTTTCGAGTCAGGAACAGATGAATATTGATTTGGTCAGTTGAGTCAGCAACATCTTTCTAATATCAAAATATATTTTCAGTGAATCTTCCCATCAAAACACTGGGGAAAAAGTTCGCTTTCCCTTAAGCATACTTGATGACTGACTCAATGATGCCATTTATTTGTTTCAGCTCTAAACTTCAGAATGGAACCATCTTGATCTGGTATTTTATATTTAGAAAAGACAAACCATTGTTTTGTAACTTTTACGCATGGTTTGAGTCTCTTTGCTGTGGGAATTGAAGCTGGGTCATGACAGTGGCTGTTCTGTTTTATTTAAAGAACACAGATAAATCACAGTCTGACCAAGGCGACATGTTTCTGGAACATCATAATATGTAGCTATGTCATCATTTTTGAAAACCTCAGATAATCTCAACCAAACAAGACTTTTACAGTAGAAGAGGATTTATCAGCTGAGATAACTGGTTAAAACCAGCTAGCAAGTTGATTACTCTGGTTAGTGACACAGACTGGGTAGTTATTAACTTCATGCGATGGAGGATTGCCCGGCAGGCAAAGACCATGGTCGTCTCAAAACCGTCCAAAATCATGGCTAAGTTAATGTGTCCCTCTCTAAGTCGTCATTTTGTGTTTTGTTTGTCCTGTGTGTCTGTGTCTCTGTGTTGCCTTGTCCTCTTGCCCAATGATCAATGAATATACGTATCAGCCCCCCACGACTCAGAAGGGATAAGTGGGTATAGACAGACAGATGGATGGATGGATGGATGGAATTTACTTTTCAAAGTAAGGTAAATCTCTTTTTCTGCACGCCATTTTGCCTTTAGAGTAGAAGCTGCCTAATAATAATGCACACCTTACTTTCAGGTGTTGATCTCCTTAGACCACACTGTCCTCAACAAATACGTATACATCAACCTAAATGCTTAAGTCTGCATTAAGACATGCAATTTTAAGCTGGAAAATACACACTAAAATAAGGATATGGTCAAAATTCTAGCTTGACTTACAGTACAGATGAAAAGTTTGGACACACTTTTTCATTCAATGAGTTTCCTTTATTTTATCAAACTATGAATTAACACGTGGAAATATGTACAAAACAAAAAAGTGTAAAACAACTGAAAATTACATTACATTGTAATTTCTTCAAAGTTGCAACCTTTTGCTCTGATTACTGCTTTGCACACACTCTGCATTCTCTTGATGAGCTTCAAGAGGTCATCACCTGAAATGGTTTTCACTTCACACGTGTGCCCTGTCAGGTTAATAAGTGGGCTTTCTTGCCTTATAAATAGTCATAAAAATAAAGGAAACCCATTGAATGAGAAGGTTGTGTCCAAACTTTTGGTCTGTATCAACAGAGTGTAAAAAGATAGTTTCCCCTGCCTGACTACAGGTTTACCAACGATTCCTAGTTCAAAATAGAATTGGCGGCAGCTAAAACTGTGGAACCAGCTCTCAGTCTTAGTCCATGAGGCAGACACCCTGTCTACTTTTAAGAGTAGGATTAAAACTTTCCTTTTTCATAAATCTTATAGTTAGACTGGCTTAGGTTACTATTAGGTTGGGTTATTTCTGGAGCTATGCTGCCATGGAATTCATCTGCTGGAGGCCATCACCACCACCTGTTTTTACAACTTTTTACTCTCTACTCTCTGTGTGTTTGCTTCCAAAGGCTCTGTCTTCTCTTTTTCTTTCCCAATGAATGTACTCATGGCCCAGTGCTTCCATGTTTTCTGGGTCCCCCCTTCACTTTCAGTCAGTGAAGGCAGATGGCTCCTTATCCATAGCTTATTTATGGAACGTGAGCTTGTGCTGCAAAGTTAATTAGTCAATTCAATTCAAAGGGCTTTTAGAGAAAACTTATTATTAACTGGCAATTTATAACCAACTTTGTCTCATTGTATTGTATTATAGCTGGATTAACTGGACTGTAGTTTACTCCTACTGTAGGATGAATTGTATCAGAATGAACTGAATCAATCTGGGCTGACATTTATTTGTGTATTTGGTGTTGGGGAAAAACAGATTTGTTTTACTCTTGCTGTTTTTGTCACATTTCAATGTTTTAAACTTTCACATTAAATTGAATTTCAAACCTGAGTGTCTGATCACTTGAGTAAATACAAAAATGATTCAGGAACATAAACAAAGGGATCTATAAGTCTGGAAGTGGCTACAAACGTATATCAATGACTTGGGATCCAATGGAACTAAGTTTTTATCCACAAATGGAGAAAACATGAAAGTAGGCAAAATTCTGAGATAACATAAAAGTGTGACTTTCTGGAAGATTCTCGCCTTGCTACGTCTCGTGTAACACTTTGGGAAAAAACCCAAAAACATTCCGACAGTGAAATACGTTACAGTTTTGGGATCTTGATGTCTTGCTGTAACTAATGGAACCGAGAGCTCTGATCTATTGTCAGCGATTCACAGGGAGAGTCTCCGGCCATCAGATTCAGGACAATCATTCAACACAAACCAGGAAGTCCACATCTGAATGGCTTAAGGAAGCAATTAAAAAAACCCTGAAAATATTCATTTAAAAGATTCTGCAACAAAGAGGAATAAAAATGTCTCCACAGTGATGTAAACCACTTATTACCGCTTCTCATAAACACTCGATGGCAGCTGTTGCTGGCAAGGCTGGCAGAACCACTTACTTGATTTAGGAGGAAATAACTTTTTCTCACACGGTGAGGTTGCTTTAGAAAGCTTTTTGCCCGCTAGAAAATTAAATCATCCTTTTAAAACTACTTTTTGTATTTGCTCAGGTTTCTATGTCTAACAATAAATTGTGTTTGATGATCTGAACATTTATGTGTGACAAAAAAGGAAACTCAAGTCATCTTTCTCAAGGCACTTGAATTAAATAGAAAATGGACTTGTTTTGTGCTGTGAAGTCCCTTGAGACATCTTGTCTTGTGGTTTTGATGCGATATAAATACAACTGAAACGAACTAAACTGCATAACTTTGACAATGACGCATCAACCAGTAAAACAGATATCACTAAGGACAAGGCGTGTCAATTGTGAAAGAAATAGTCACAGTAACTCTGAAGCAACTGAGAGTCCCAGGCGAGAATCACGTTTCCACCACCGGAACGTAAAGCGGCCATGATAAGCTGGGCTCCAAGAACAAAGAAGAATCTGTTAACAAAAAGGAGAAAAACTGCATTCCCCGTACCGCCATCGTTCCATCTTTAAAACATTAGGGTTTTAGTATCGTGGTTTCTTTGCCTCAGGGCCAGAGCAGAGCCACCACTGATGGAACATTTCAAACTTACATGAGACAATTTAAAAAACCACAAAAAGCTACAAAATATAACTATGAAACGTGTCGTACAAGAAATGTGGATCTAATTGCAAAAAAAAGCCCCTCAGCATACAGCACAGCTGGAGACGAAGTATATCTCACATTGCTGTAAATCTAAATCCATTTATGGATATGGCATCAAACACTAAATTGATTTGCTTCTCTAAAGGTTTACTTGTTATGCCTTTAGTGCTTTTGGGTTTGACTAGCTGCGCATTTACTTGCGTCTGAATTCATTCAAAAGCAACATTTCTTTTGGTTTAAATCTTTGGATCAAAAAGTTCACAGCAGATGGAAACTATTAAGTTTTTTTCAAGAAAGTTTCATATTTAAAAGCTTAAATCTGAAAACGTATAAGGAATTATGAGAACTTGACTATTTGGTGAGGGCAACGAGGTATATGCTTATTTATCCATTAGGAATACGGTAACACTGAATTAGGAGTGGCGCTGTGGAAACCTATTTTTGGCCACACACAGATGTAAGTGCGTCAAAAAAAGAGGCAGATTAAGATGTTCAGCTTCTCTTTTAACTAAAACCACATAACACATTTAACCTGGACTCAGTGAAAAGATTGGAGGGTTTGACATTTTGAGGGAGGGAGTGTTATTTTATTTTTTATCTTTTGAAAGAAGCGCTGGTGTGTGTTAAACGTATGAAAGGTCGAATGAATCACTGAAGGCTTGGATGTTTGTTCACGGCATCAAATCAGCGGCAGTCATCTTTCTGATGTGGCAAAATCGTTGTGAGACATACAGATGGAAACACAAAGATTGAGCTGTCGCTGAGGTTTCCGCTGCTACGTTCCCATCTTCAACATGATTCCTTTCTTAAAGCGGTTTCAAAATGTGACCGTTTTAATGATGAATTCACACTAACTTTTCGTATTTCTTATTGCTCGTGGTACCCGGGTTGAGGGATGGAGCACAGATGAAGCCGAGTAGCACCCGTTCCTGCACATTAGATTATTCTGGCTGTGACTGTGCCTGTCTTTCTGTGTGGACTGGGAGTTTCCTGTGTCCCTGCATGTCGGTGTGCGTGGGTGAATGTCTGCCTGTAATGGCCATGTGGTGAAACGGAGACCTATCCAGGGTGTACACTGGCTCATATCCAATGTCAGCTGAGACAGAATCCAGGCTCGACAAGAAGAAAGGGGGAGGAGGTAATTATTTGGCAGTTACCTTAGTTCATGGTTATGACCAGCCTAACTGTAACACCCTTAATCTTTTCCAGATGAAGTTTAGTTTTAAGTGAAGTACTGATTAAATATCCTTCAAATGTGTTTCATTTTGCGTCATGTTAATAATCAGATCAGTAGCATGGAGTCATTTACAGTGTTCTGCGTTAACATTTCTGTTTTGAGTTTTCATCTCAGACACTGCAACATAAGCAACCATAAAGTTCCTTTTCTTCCCTAATGCACAACATGACTCTAAGCAGGAGAAGTGTGGGAAATGGAGAAGAAGCACACTAAGACTGATAGGAATGCTAATCTTTTTTCCAAAGGGCTGAAATGTAGATGATTCCCAAACTATGCTTTGCTTTTGCAGCCTTACATCCCTGGAGTTCCAATCCACTAAATCAGGAAACACAGTTTAATGTTTCCTCTTTCAGTTTTATTCAATCACAGCACAACTCAAAGCGCATATGTAAGATGATTCAATGTTTTAAAATGTCTTTCACTAAAGCAAACCATCTAGAACATGAAACATTAAAAAATAAGCAGTTTTATGTTTTTCTAGTGTGGATTTGATCCGCCTTTGTGGAGAACCCAAATTAGACCATAAGCTCTGCTGTCACATTTTCAGTGAAGGGCAGAAAGAAAAGACAATAAAGGGAGGAAATGTATGAAAGAATGGGATGAGGGAAAAAAGAGGTAGGAAAGAGGAAGATAAAGGACAAAAAAAAGGGACAAACACAAGGGATGGACCTGTTTTTTTACACAATGAAGGACGGAAAGGTAAAAAAAACTAAGGAAGGGAAGGACAACTGGAAAGATAGAAGGAAAGAAAAAATGTAGTCGCAAAGAAGAAGGGAAAGACATAAGAAAATGATAAAAAAATAATTGAAATGAGGAAAAAAAAGGATCACAAAAGTGAAGGAAGGTGAAGCAAGAGAGGAAGCAAGGACACAAAAAAAGTTACAAGATTTAGTAATTAAGTAGGAATTATAAAGACAAATATTTTCTAGACTGTTATTGTATTTTTCCCATACTTTCAAAGAGATTGAATCAAATCCCATAATTTTTCAGATTGCGGACCACACTGGAAGTCTTCAGAGATTTTAGATTGTAAGCAAAGTGAAAATTTTGCATACTAAATCTTCAACAAACGTTGAGTAGGAAGGATTGAAGTGTTTGATTGCTCTCAGATTTAATGTGGATTTTCTCTAATCCCCACACAGTCAAATGTATCAATCCAAATTCAAACATATTTATACAAACATCCCCACTAAGTCTTGGTTAAATGACGCTCAGCATGTTAAAAAGTAACTTGACATTTGTTGTAGCGATCAGCACATTCCCAACATAACTCTAATTGGATGTTTGATCACTGTTTTTCTCTAAAAATGGTGTCGCTTATATAAACTGGCTGGTTTCCTGACATGGTGTTTTAAGCATCGCTTGCAAATTATAAACTGAGGTTAGAGCCGTTCCAGCAGCTAATGTTGTGTTAGCTTGCTTTATCCATTATAGAGCAAGCTTTGATGAGTATCTGGGTTCAATCTAAATTGAAACACTCGTTGTTCTTGACATTTCAAACGTACAGCTCCTGATTTAAGGTGAAGATGAAGAATCTTTTAGGCAGGAACGAGAACCTCAACGTGATGCTTGGCAGAAGGTCTCACTTTTTTTCTTTAAATCTCCAGCAGCTTAAATTTTTTTCATTAAGATAGAATCAGACTCAGTCTAAAGCAATGTAAAAACATTTCCACACAACATGTAAGCGAGATAGTTTTTACTGGACACGTCCAGTAATGTCTGAGGTGTCCAGGTGACCAACCTGTGTGTGTGAGGGTGGGAGGCCTTTCCGTCCATACACTCCAACCAGTGCATCTTTCTGGACTGATATGTTGAATTTCAAGAACTGTGGCTGGTCAATGTAAAGCTGGGACCTCCAAAATACACCTTGGATAGAAACAAACAATGAGGAAAAGTCATTTAACTGTGATTCACATATCAAACAAACTGTGCAGACAGAAATTAAATGAACAAAATATTGAGAAAAGGGTTGCAAAAAGCAATGATGCTCTTAAAAGTTTAATTATCACAAAATTAGATTTTTTTTCTTATTTGCATTTTTTCTTGGGAGTGATTTTTCAAGCTTTGTAATCCATTTGTTCAATATGACCCATAAATTCAATTAACCGGGCCACAGTTATTGTTTCTCACTAGCGTTGGGTAGGTTTCTTTAAAAATGTCACAAGTTACAATTTAGTAGTTAATAGTTTTAACAACTTTATCAAAGTAATGTCACTAATTTCCTGAAATTACATTTGAATTTTCTAAATTTCACTCAATCATTTTGACTATATTTTAATGTTAAATCACAATGGTTGAAATCAGATACTCTGAGAGACTAAATCCTCTCACGATGGAAGGGAAAGAGCTTCTATCTTGATCTGATTCTGAAGTCATTATTAGATCAGTGTGCCGTCATGGCATGAGGTCAACCTCAAGTCCCCACAGTGAGAACTCCAGAGGAGTGGAAAGGCAACAAACTTTGTTTACAAAACTCACAGAAGATAATTCGATTTAATACAATTTGTGATGATTGACAACTTCAGAGGTAGTTCCAATTTCAAATTTGCTATAATAGCTGTAATACCGCGCATACGTTGAGGTTTTAATTAAATAACACAATTGCATCTAAATAGTTAGATGTTTATCACTGATAAGTGATAAATGACCAAAATAATGGAAAATTAAGCTGCTGTCACATTTTTAAATTTGTGACAGCAAATTCCATGGTTTTTCATGGTAAAGATTCTACTAACCATGTAGCAATGACAAAACCTTTTCAGATAGCTATTGGTCCAACTACCAGACTGATTCAGATATACAGAACCTGCATCAGGCACACTGCAGAAACACAATATGTTACAGATTTCCAGTCCTTGTGTGCTTCTAACCTGGTGGGACGTCTTGTATGACTCGCCTCCCCACATCTGACTCTCCTGTATCTATGGTGTTGTTCTCTAGAAGAAACATCTTGCCTGCAAAGTCAAAAACACACCCAGCTGAAAACCTGTTTAAAGCAGAAATGAACATATTTAATGTAAAGCACATAGAGGCAGCAGTTTTGGTTCTTTCAAACTTCAGAGATGTGGATGGAAAAAGTGATCTACAAAGCAGCATGGCATATTCAGCCCATTAGGGAAAGTGATTGTAAAAAATATGATCACCCAATTTTCATACAGAGTCTTTAAACTTTTATGTGACCCAATAAAATAGCTTACTGGGAAATTAGTGTAATAAGCTTGGATGTTTCATCTCTAGTCTTTTATTTTTGACCAATTCAATTAAAATGTGAATTCTAATAATGACAGAGAAAAGAAAGCAAAAGGGAATATGGTAACAATTATCCTCCTCCATAAAAAAAAGCTCACATTCCAAGTCTCGTTTATATTCAGTAGAACAAATCCTTTCCAAATGTATTTCAATTTAATCCAGTCCTTCGAATATACACTCACCTGCCCTTTATTAGGTAAACCTGGCTGATCAGAACTGCTTTGATTCTGGCACATTTTTCAAAATTGTGCAAGAAACAGTGATTGGAGATTTGAGCTTTATAACATGGTACCTTATCCTGCTGGAAGTACAAATGGATGGACAAAATCAGTCACCCTTTTGCTGCCAGCAATTGATACAAAGCAGAATTAAGCCATGTTTTTATGTTGTTTAGACCAAATTCTGGCCCTACAATCTTATGAACCACTTTCCAAACCGCTATTGTTACTTGTTTCTTAGCTATCAGTGGTGGCCCCTGATGTGGTCTTCCAACACGCTTTAAGGTTTGACAGGTTGTGCATTCAGAAATGTTTTAATACTTTCTAACAGACCTGGACTACTGTTGAGTTTGTGTTTTTTTGAACCAGTCTGTCCCTTTTTATCCACAAGTTTCTCACTGGATATTATCTAATTTCTGACTTGTGTTCTGTAAACCTGAGAGTAGATATACTTTTAACATGCAACAATTAAGAAAGTTTTTGTCCCCATTCTGATTCTCTCTTTGAATGCCTGCAAGTTATCTTCACCACTTCTGGACATTAAAACGCATTTAGTTACTAAAATGTGATTCACTTGTTTGTTGTTTTTGTTAACATCTAATTAAACAGGTGAAGCTAATAAATGTCGAATCCAGTCATATTGTCACATTTGGATTCAAGTACCTAAAGTCAAACTGAGTGCTCATTCAGAACAATCAGAGTCATATGATTTTATAATGGCACCTGGTGCAAGGCGGCCCGGAAATTACATTCTGTAATTGACAGCAATCCCTCCTCCTGAGTAAGCATGTGGCGACTGTGGAGAGAAACCATTCTCTTTTAACTGGAACAATTAAACGCATTGATCTAGCTGAAAAGATCACAGCTGTTCCATCATTACCAATTGAAAATTAGTAAAATTACAACACAACAAGCAAATATTTTTCCAAATAAATATTTTTTTAGTTTATGTCAAAGGTTTCGTCTTTAATATAGTTCAAATGAAAATGTTGATTAGTCTCCCTGCATGGACAAAGAGGAAACGGTTAAAATTCAGCTGAACTCACCATTGTCTGTAGAGAGTACAAAGGTGTTGGGAGTTGTGTCTCTTCCTCCTCCTCCGTTTTCAAACGCTCCATAGCTCTCACTCTCCTGAAGCTGCCAGTTCAAACCGAACAAGTGCATAGCTGCAGAGACGAAGTGAAACAAAAGGGTTAAGCAGAGGGAGGGCCAGACAGGACAGTGGAGGGTAACACAATCAAAGGCCAAAAGAGAAACACAAGAGATGGGTCGAAGAAAAGAACAAAATGATTGCAAAGGGAGAACAGTGCAGAGGAAATGGAACGATAAAAACAAAAAAGGAGAAAAGTGATTCTGTACCCATCAGATCAAACAGAACCGTCTACACCCGCAAGGTCTATTTCCGTTCAATCACACACATCTCACTTCCAACTAGGATTCCCTTCTGCAGAACGTTATGTATGACGGATTCTGCTGTCCGCTGATGAAGAATCGACCTAGTGTAGCATTTAAGAAAAAGCAGCAGCAGGGAGGGTTCTTCTATGCCTCGTCAGTCCAGTACTATTAAACACTGAATTTCTATTTTCTCTTGTCTGTGTTTACATGCTTTTGTTCTTATTACTAGAAAGCTCAACATTACCAGACTAATTCTATTGGACTGATAATGACGATAACCTTTAGAATGCAGAAATTGGACCTGCATGGGTTTATTTTTTCATAATAATTAGTTGACCTGCCTTCTTACATGCACAATGAACCCAGAAAAAAAAAAAAAAGCTTGTGTCAAAGTTTCCACCATATGAAGAGAAATATCAGTAATGTTATGAAATATAAAGATGAGTCACTGGAGTGTCTCTGCCTCCCCTGTTCCTTTGGAAACACATTTGTTATCTCACTTTCTGTGCTGAAGTGCTGAGAAAAAAAAAAAAAAACTGTTATCAACTATTATCTGATCAGTTTGAAAAATGGTTTATAATTTTTAATCCATCACTTGGTTTGCCTTTTTCTAGAAGTCTTTTCCTTTATTTATAGTCAAGATGCAAAGGAAGTGACCTTCTTTTAGAATTTTTTTTGTTTTTTTGTTGCATAATCAGGTAATAAAGTGTAAGAAAAACAAAATGGAGCTGAAAAGAAAAAATGGTGTTTTCTTTTACTAGGTCTGTGTATGTTGTTCAGAGTGCTGTACAGCTAAGAGCTGCTTCATTAAGTCTGAAAATAATGGACTAAATACTTTTAATATAAAGCATATTTTTAGTGCATCCTGTGTCAACCTTGAACCACCCCCTGCTGGCCACAACCTCACATGATGAACAGAGTCGCCTGTTTCTTTTTCTGTTTCACTCTATGCATTGCATGTTGCCTTTCTGCTCTTTGTAAGCTTTATCACTACTCTTCAAAGGACATACCCTGAAAAGGTTGGAACGATAATTAAGAGTTAGACAGCGTCAATTTATCTTAGAAGTTAATTGCTCCATGTGCACTAAGAGAATTACTCTGCTCAACGGTAGCTGAAGCGCACACAACCAACCAACTTTCTCAGGCGTTTGCTGAAATCACCGAAAGTTGCATCGTTGTATGCAGCACTGCAACAGATGGTTCTAATATAAAGCAACAATAATGGCTGAAAATAACTGTGTCTCTCATTCAGGGAAGATTAAATGAGACAGAAACACACGTTGTCCATCTGGAAGATACTTCCCACTGAGTTCCCCTGATGTGCAGCTGAAAAGCAAGTGAGTGCAAGAGATGTGCAATGGCATCCCTGTTCTTGAAAATAAAAAGAACTAATGTGAGACTGACAGGCCTGACCAAAACCATCACACTGATGGGACACTACTGAACACTACACAAAAGATTTGAAAGGAGGGGTTAAATATGCGAGGGCTGTTAAGAATAAAGTGACACATATTGGTCACTAATTGTGTTTGTTACGAGGTACCAGCTCTGTTTTTCTCAGGTCCTAGAAAAGAGGGCCGCTTTCATTCCAGAGAGGTGCCAAGTGCAAGAATGTAGTGTGTAATTCAGCATATACTGACTTACAGTAGTTAGCAGAAACTGCTTTCTGATATTTTTCCGGAGTTGTAAAAAGTGTGCTGCATAGGTGTAACTGTGAGGAAATGAAGGTATACAGATAAACCATGCTGGGTAAAGTGCACAATAACTTTTAAAGCAGTGAATGCAATTTGAAAAGCAGGACATACATTTTGGGGATAAGTGATCAGGTGAAAAGTTCATGTTATAAGCAACAATCCTTTATTTCCACAATCTCTGCATGCTGTGGAAGCAGACAAGGCCTGTGATCTTGAATGATGTGATCCTTAATGTGGGGGGTTGTGTTTGCATGTTTACTGGTAATATGATTTGAAAGGAGATAAATCGTACACGACATAACACCGTGCATGATTAAAAAGCAATTAACTGTATCAATAATCTCCTATAGAGTAGATCTGGAGGGTTAACAAACATTAGTCTTTTTAAAATATCAAACCGGTGTACAGAATCAGCTCAGTCACAGCAGCATCAGCTCTTTCTTACAGAGACATGGTGCCTCGCTGGCTGCTCTGAGGTACTCCAACTTCAGATGTATACAGGACAGAACCGTGAAGCAAAAGCAAATTAGTTTGGCTTTGATTGTGGGGAGTTGAAAGGGCAGCCGATTCCACAAGAGAACATTAGCAAAGAAAGTAACCATTGTGAATCCTCAATGTTATTGAAAATTCACTTTCTCCCTCATTGCACTAAAGTCCTGTAGCTCCAGGTAGCTTTAACTCCTCGCAGGTGAGGGCAGGACAGAGAGCCATGGGAGAGTGTTTGGTAATAAACAGCGGCTTGTGTGTGTGTACGCGTGGGCATGTGTGTTTGTTTGTTTGAGACGGAGGAAATAAGAGGATTACTGGCCATGGTAACGGTCATACTAGATTGTAACCAATGGAGCCCTTTTTTTAAAGCACTTTTTCAGATTCAGTGACTGCTTAGTTAAATTTACATACAGACTCAAATGAATATAAAACCAACAAGTTCAAGAATGCTCCCAGTAAATTAAAAACATGTTGAATATGCTGCCATTTGTTTCTAGTGGATGAACAAATAAATGAATGAATGAATATGAAAAAAATAATTCATAATAGTTGTGATACACTGCCCGTCATCTTTAGAAAAAACGCCTCCTCCTCTGATTGTTCTGATCTGGTTCTGGTTCTGCTCTGCATCCCCAGAACCGAGAGAGGAGAAGCAGCTTTCAGCATCTATGCACCAAAAATTTGGAACAAACTTCCAGAAAACTGTAAAACAGTAGAAACCCTGACTTCCTTTAAATCTCAACTAAAAACACACCTGTTTAAAATTGTATTTGAAATGTAATATGTAACAATGTATTGTTTATTCTATGATGCATGACTTTGTGTTTTTGTGTTTATGATGTAAAGCACTTTGAAATGCCTTGCTGCTGAAATGTGCTATACAAATACAATTTTATTTGATTTGATTAGATTTTTAAGCTTGGTTGGTCAGTAGTCACACAACCTTTGGTACCTTTTAGGACCTTCCTGTTTCAGTAACTTTTTCTTTGTCATGACAGATATCACTTAAACTGTTAAAAAACAGTAGCACTTTGATGTAGGTATCATATCGTTCATCATTTATCTTGAAACATTTCTTGTCATGAGAATTTTGTTTAATTGTTAATGTGAAAAAATGGGCTGAAATGTTATTTGTATTTTTTTCCAGAGCATCAATAAAGACCACTGACTTTGAAAATATGTTTAAATAAAGACTATATGTGCAGTTTAGTTATATAAACCACAACTTTTTATGTATGCAAAGAAACTTGTTTCAAATAGAAACATTTTTCAAAAGTGGATGATTTTCTATCTGAAATTACTTAATTTTTTAAACTTTGACTTTTGTCCATTTTCAACATAAAACAACTGTTTACTGTTAAGAAAGAACAAATTAATTGAATAAGCCAGTTACTCGGAATAAAGGGGATATATGAACTCAAATACACCTTTTACAGAGGCCTCTGGGAAGACACACACATAAACACACACAATCACACACTGCATAAACAGACAAACGCAGCTATGAAAAACATGAATCAAATGTTGTCACTATGTCAATTTGCCTCGACCAGAGGCTCTGTCTCTTTTTTAGTCTCTCTTTTTTCTCCCTCTTTGTGTGCGTGTGTTGGCGCGTGTTTGTGTGTGTGTGTTTTTTGAGCTGAATGCATGTGCCAATCAAAATGTTCAACCCCCTCCTCAAGAGCATAACTTGTTCTTTGTGTTTGTGTTCATGTGCGTGGTTTTAAATCTCTCACCTGTTCTCCTGTGTCTCTGTAGTGTACGGATAACTGCATAAATCTGTTTTTACATGAGTGTGTTCACCAGTGTGTGAAACAGATATGTGTGTGTTGGTGTGTCAAGAGTGTGTGCATCTGTCAACCATAAAATCCCAGGAAAGCCTCAACAGATGCTTTCAATAGAAAAAAAAAAACAACAATGCTGCACGAGGGAGCCTAAAACACACCCAACGATATAGCTGACGAAATACGGACACATTTGCTTCACATCCAGACATACACATTAAGAGACACACACACACACACCAGCCTAAGGCAACAGATTTTTAAGTTCAAGGACCATCTGAGCAGCGATCATAATTGGTTTGGTTCATTCTGGGAATCAATGACCTTTAAAATAAATACCACTTTTATCTCTCTTTGACTCATTTTATTTTGATCCTACAAGTCCGTCTCACAAACAAGCTAAAACGACCCAAAACTTCCTGATCATTTAAAGCAATGAACAGGAAAAGATCAATTCTTTTCCTTATCTTGAATTCCTGAATTTCTGTTGAGTCTTTTTATCATTTTTGGCTGGAACCTACACATTATTATCAAGCTCCAAAATCCTAATAGCAAGGATAAAAGAGAAACAATAAATTCCAACCATCGGAATCAAAAGTAGAAATGTTTTTGAGATCAATTATCTGCAGTAATTACTGAGGAAACATCATATTATTAGACATCACAATTCAGTCCCAACTTAATAGACTTCAGCCACCCAGGCTGAACTGTTGAAAAAGCTGAAATATCAATGCTGCACCAGCATATGTCAATTATATCAATTTAAAGACTCTTCCAAATTTAATGGAAGAACATTGTTTCATTGCTGAGACATCATGTGAAAATAATGTTGCTGCATCACTTTTCAATTACTTTAATACTGCAGCAAACGACATGTGAATACCCATAGGTAAACTGCAGATAATATCTAAAAAAAAAGTCTCTCCTTTGTTATTTTGACATTTAATACACGCAAATGATTTGCGTGCATCTGAATTTTAGGCTTTAGCTGTGTTTTGATAAATAGGAAGTAATCTGGTCTGAATAAACATTTTAGCCTAGAATGCTACACGAAGAAGAAAGGCCATGACAAAAGAAAACGGGAAGGCACCACAGAGGAAAAGCGAGATCCTGGATGTTTGGTTTCACAGCACAAAGTAACAACCAACCACAGCAGCAGGAAGAGAAGATGAATGGTAGAATACAGCTGGGGCCTGAGAGGATGAAACTCAAGAGCAGAAGAAAGATGAGGTGGACTTAACAAAGGACAGACAGAATGGGAAATAAGGCTGTGGTTATATAGAGCTTTTCTTGTCTTGTTGACAACTCCAAATGGTTTCACACTCCAGCCCACATTCACACACTCACATATGTCAATTTGCAGGCCTTTGGCAGCATGTGGTTCACTGCTTTGCAAGATAAGCAGATGTGTGCATGCACTGTCCATTCCCTTTATATATTTGTTTGGGTTGCAGTTGTGTGTTTTGTATTAGGAAGAAGACTGTGTTTCATCTTACCTATGCAGTAGCAGAGCAGAACAGAGAGAAGTACAGACAGACCCACTGCACTGAGGGCTGTACACCTGAGGACATATAAGGAAGAACAAGATTAATGTCACACTGTCACCTTCTGTAAGAAAGATAAAAACGTTATTGCACCATGAATATGACTGGAATTTTGACAGAATTGTATGTATCATAAACAGGATTAGACATTTTATTATAGTTTACATGTCTTATGAAAATAGGCAAGTATCTTTGTTAAAACACAACATGACTAGAAGTTCTCGAATATTCTGGTCTGTTGTGTCAACAGTAAAACCTGCTATTATTACAACACAAAGACAACAAGATATCAAAAATAACTCACTGAAAAGCACTAATCAGAAAAAGAGTAAGAAAAAAAAAAACAGGCTTTGGCTAAGCCACACCAAAACTTCATTTTGGTAGATTAGATTAGATTCAGATGTGGCCTCCCAACTATGCCCTTGTAGAAAGGGCAAGTTGTGGGCAAACTGTGTCTAACCACAGTTTGATTGATTTTAAGGTCTCGTGTTCAAGATTGGCCAATGTCCTGCAGGATGTTCTGATGTTTTTGTCCACATGTGGGCAGATTGGTGTGTGTTCAGTTTTCTGCAACCAACTCAGTGATGGTGTAAGCCAATCCCAGCTGGGTGTTGCATGCAAGCAATTAGATTGGCAGCAGATGGCATTTGTTGATTGGCCCGTAGATTTATGTCAACAACAAAATCTCAACCGCCAGATTTAATATGTGACGAGGCCATATGGCAAGCCACAAATCAATAGTTCCATAGTCAAACTTTGGGCTTTAAACCTTTTATTAATTAAAGGTCATGTACAGCGTAAGCTAGACAGGTAATTTACTTTATACTGATAGGGGGCAAAGTATTGTCCAAGAGTCAAGAGATTTTCAGACTTAATCTCTTGTCTCTTGGACAATATTCTTTTCAAGTGAAGAAGTCAAATTACCCTGGAGGGTTCCCTGTTCCAACAGTGCTTCAATTTATTTGAATGTATTTCATTTAACAGACATTAGGCTAAGAAACAAATGATGAGCCAAAACAAAAACGTTTATTCCATCTATTTATTCAGTTTTACTGTTGAAACAGAGTCCAACATGAAGCATTCACAGCTACCAATATAGTCAGACAAATGCAATGTTGCAAATTCTGCAAAACCAGGAGTGCATAAAACCACTAGGCCCAATAAAAAGGCTGAAGGACTGAAGGGTGCATGAGCTGCTCTTCATTCAGCAACATAAAAAGATTTCTGAGGAATGTTGGAAAGAAGGGTCAGGGTGATGATTTACATTAACTGAACTAAACTGGCTTTTTTCTTATAAACTGAACAACTTGAACAGATGTAAAAAAACAAGAAGTAACAAATTAGCATTTCATCTTACCTCCACGAACAGTACTTGGAGGATTTCTTGAACTTAAAGGCAGAACGGGACAGGGTATTCCTTGGCAATGGCCTGGTGGGAGGTGAGTAGACGGAGCCTGTAGCCATGGTGTAGCCAGGAGTGGCTGTGGAGAAGAGAGGAGTGGTGCCTGTACCTGTTTTAAAGAGGAAGTGCCTGAAAGGAGAGAGGAGAGAAAAAGAGACTTTAGTCATTAATAGTTGCATCAACGTTTGTCTCTGAAAACAATAGAATCTGTAAACTGCTCTACTCCATAGCTAATTATTTTGCACCTCCACCTTATGGCAGTGCAAGGTTACCAACTGTTATTCTTAACTGCAAGGAATTCAGTTTCGATGAGGTCGTTTCCTGTGGAGAATGTGTCATACTTTTCTACACGGCTCTGAAAGTCCTTGGGGCTAAAAGCCAAAAAGTGCCATTGGAGTTGATGACAGCCTCAACTTAGCACTTAGACCCAAGAGTCTAAAAAATATATGTCAAAACTGAGAATTTAATAAAAGTTTGTTTTTCAACAAATATGGAAATCCAGGACCAAACTGGACACGATGTAGCAAGATCTTTTTATATAATCCTTCTATGAAATTCTTGGTGTAGGCAGCAACTGCTTCACAACTTCACTAGGGTGATTCTAAGCTATGGAAGATTAATTTTAGCAGGTCTTGGTTCAATTATAAATGGTTTCCCTACTTGAAATTTCCATGTTCAGCAGCTCATTCTCACTCAAAGCACACGTCGTTTTCAGTGCCAATATAACTTAAATTACAGGATCTGGGCATAACATCCACAACCTTTAACGTTTCCAAACAAGCAACCCCTCCCAGCTCCAAAATAAAATCCCATGTATGGAATGAAGTTCATTATGAAAAGCTACAACTAATCCTGACAACAGGCAGTTAAAAATATATACTTTCCTCATAAATTTTCCAAGGAGGAAAATATGTCCAACAAAATCTAAACTGTATTTTTAGGTTAAATCTAGGTTTAACTTAAAACTGGTAGACATCTACGTTGTGCTTTGCACAATTAATAGTATATTCCAATGTTTATTCCATACACTGGTGAGCCAGGTCGGTGAACACAATGAAAAGTTAGCAATCCCTGGTTTTCTGACTTGCAGCTTGAACATGGTTAAGTTAATATTGATTTGGGTTTTCTTGTGCTCAGATCTTACATCATTTAAAGAACCTTTTATAATCTTGAAGTAAAGTTTAGCTGTCCTAGAAAGATTTTCTTGACATTTGCTCATTTGAATCTTTTAGCAAAAGTCAGTTTGCAAAGTACAAACAGAAGTCAGCTTCATCTTGATACCCAAGAGGCAACTGCACAGATAAAAATAAATGTTTTTCTTATCTACTCAGAGCAAATAGGTCAATATGTCTTTATTTTCCCTTCTCTACATTTTCCGACAGCTGCCACTGGAACAGGTCAGGTGGAATACACACATTTATTATGTTTTGCGCAATGAGAAATTAATAGATTCCCAAATAGATATTTACAAAAGGAAACCCAGATTATAACATTTTGACTTGTTTGTGTATCAGTGTCACTGTGTTCAACTAAAAACTAATGTTTAGCCTCTTAAAGAAATGAAAGCTTGCGGAAAGAGTCCAAGGTCCAATCTGGCTCGAAGGTAATTTCTAATTTCACTAAACCAGATTTTTGAACTAACTCACCAACGGGACAATAGATTATATAAAGAATAAATTCATTTTAGCTTCAAGATGAAAGGCAAACAACTTTTTTCATTCCTGAAAGCCAGACATTACCCAGCTGGAGAAAATTACTGGCACATACATGTATGCCTCCAGCAAATTACCGAGGTCACAATGTCTAATTAATGACAGGACCCTGGCTAACGAGCCTCTATAATTACAATTAGAGTGCTCTCTAACAAGGCTGTGTGATTAACAATTAGAACCTATTATAACAAGGGTCCCTCAATTAATACCTGCCACTAGGCAAGATGTGAAGATGGAGAGAACAAAAAGGGGATGGGAAAAACAAGAATCCAGGATGTAGAAGGGAAGTGAGTGAATAAGACTGTCTGTTTTGAACCTCCAGCAATTTTTAAGTATTTAATCAAAGGCATAAGATTTACTTTATTCATTGATCAAACAGCAAGCCACTTCATCAAGGTTTATATTTCACATGATGTGGAGAGCTAAACCTCTGACTGATATTTAATTTTCCTCATATTGCAATAATGAAAGTGTTACAGTACGAGAAAATCTCATTGTCGGTTTAAACAAGCACAGACATTTTCATCAGCCAACAAAATGAAAGACAAACAAGTTCACATTTCACATGGAACAGCTCTGAACGCTGAGATTTTTTTACATTACGAAGCTAAAATAATTTTTTTTTTGTCTGATTACAATTTATGTGATGCAAGAAGTTTTTTGAGAAATGAAAACGGCAAAATAAGCGTGGACTTAATGTGTTAATCACCAGATATGGGTCACAGAAAACCCAAGAGTGCAGCTGGACTGCTGTGAATGTTTTAAAATGCTAAAGTGGTTCCCTTTACTGCTCCTAGGGGCCTTCAGCTCCGCTTCCCCCCCATCTGCTAGTTCGTGCTGCTAACAACAATGTCCCTGCTGTGAGTCAGGCCTTGCCCGGATACTTTCTGTTAATTACAATTTTAACAAACATCACAAAAACACACTGAAACTAATACAATCTGTCAGCGTTGATATGTTTTTAATCTTTTTTAAGGTCTTCTCTAAACATCACTTCCATATCTGTCCGTCATGAAGCTCTAATTACCATGGGCTTGAAATCTGGAAAATCTTGAAGCCAATAACCTACAATGATGTATGAAAACACAGCTGCAAATGTAACACACACCGATTAACAAAAAAGAAAAAAAAAAACAGCCAAACTAGGGTGTGTGAGGAGGCACACATGCTGACATGTGATAGCTTATGGTTTGCTATGCTTGGAGAGTTGAGCATGATGAAATGCAGTAAAATGACAATGATTTTCAGCTGTTTCTTCTCATGTTAACAAGACCACAGAGAAATTTGTCACGCTTAACTGAAAACACAGAAAGAGGAATCTTTCTTGTTTTTGAAAACATTTGCAACCAAAGAAAATGAGTTTACACTGAGTCTCATACATGAGTGGAAAATGTTTTCTATTTAAACGGAATATACGAAAGTCAGAGACGAAACCTACACAAACAAGAGAACAGAAGACAGTCAGGTGGAAGGGAGAGTTAGAGAAATACTCTACACTGGAAGTGGTCTGTTAACCTATGATGTCACATTCCAACAATAAACTATGCAAGGTTCCTATAACAATAAATTGGTTTGACATAATTAGCTATACATTAGTTTCACATCAGGGCAAAGTTGTGCTGTGGTGAAAGTGGTATGTAAATTTTCCTGTCCCATCTAGTCCAATTTCCATGATGAACTGCAGCTGAAAAGCAGCATGAACATCTTCCACGTGCAGTAAAGCTCAGCTGAGGGCTATGTGACAATACAGAAGCAATTAAAGTCTGCATCAATAAATAGCAGCATTACTGTTTTGAATATCAGTTTCAATATATATAAAGATAAAAAGCAGTCATGCAAAGCTAAAATTATTAACATTTAATTTACTTTCTGCTCATCTCTTCTTCCTACAGTAACACTTACCACCTGTTTAAGCAGAGTCTTACATTAGCCTGCTTATTTTACAGCTGGATAAAATAACTCGTGACTTTAATTCTGACCAAACTGTGTAAATTACCCAAGCTAAATCGTTCAAAGCAAAAACTCTTTGCTTTTATTAATTAGGCAAACTTTCACAATAGTCCACCAGGCGTGTGTGAAGAGGACTTGGACGTTGTGAAAGTTAAAAAACAATAAATAAATTGAATGAAAAAATTCTGACGACAGTGATATCAGAGTGGAGGAGACTGGGCCCACAAGAAGTAACACAAAGCAATGGCAGAGCTCTCTGCAGAGAACCTTAAAGATTGACAAATTGTTCTACCTTATTTGCTCATTGCCTGGAAAGCTTTTAGCTTATTGAAGAGAAGATGGATACTGTATAAGCATGTCTCTGAAAATATATCTTAGTGAGAGTAATTAGTCTCCTCAAATAAAGCAACTGGCATAGCAGAGAAAGCAGCTCATGTTGTGGGCAAAGAAGAAAAATGATGGATATTTAGCCCCTTTCACAACTGATGGTTATATTTTCATTATAGCCTGCTCGCAATGTTTAATAATATGTTTCAAGCACTTTATATTGTGACGAATTAACAGTGAAAAAAATGTTTGTAGCAGATTAACTTGAGAATGACACAAAAACCATGAGCCTTAAAAGTTCCTAAATAACATGAAGCAATAACTTAACATGTCTTTGCAGGTTATGATATTATAAGGAATAAATATTTAATTAACAGATACTACTGCCAACAGGCTGAGCTGGTTGCAAATTGTTGAAAAGGTGGCTTGGAAGAACACAAGAGAAAATAAATTAAAAGGTAGAGTAAAAAACAGAAAGAAATAATTGCTCCTGAATTGGAATATATTTGTACCCTATTTTTTTATCGTCAAATGACATTGAGAGAAAAAAACGAAGATTCTAAAACCGTGTTATGAATGTTGTCAATTTTCATTCCTACCCAGAAAACTGTGAATAGAAGGTGAAACATTTAATTAAACATTTTTTGAATCGATAGGAAAAATGCAACCAATCTATTTCTGATGTCGGAACAGGAGAAAAGCACGGAGTACAGACCCTGAATTTGTCCGATTGTGAAAATGCGAGTGTGTATAATCAGACAGAGTGTGGGGATAATCAAGTGTAAAATGACTGGAACCGCAGTCTGTTGAGCTGAGTGAAGCATGTTGTCAACCAGAACTAATCTGATAGGCCTTTAATAACAACAGCTCTTCAAATGCACAAGTCGAGAATCTGCATTTACATTCCATTAGGACTATTTACAAAGGGATGACAACTGAAGCAACACAAGGCGGATTAGAACAATGACGACAATGTATATGTGTGTGGTAGTTAGCCAAACTGAATCAGTTTGCGTTTCCCCTGAGAAGACAATGACTGCGACTGCTGCTTGGATTGGAGATGAAATGCAACTGGCAGAAACAACCCTGTGATATTAAGTGATCAACAACTCCCTCTTTCTTTGGAGTCCTATCCACACATGTATCGTCAGTCACTGTTTATGCTAGTACTTATTAACCCAAACAACACTAAAGATTAAAAGAAACAATGGTTTTTCATCCAGATTCCCAGTTGGCTATGCAGGCAGAGGTACCAGGTTCTTTATGTCATTCCACTTTATGTCTCAGCAACTTGATTTAGCTGGACAACAAGTTCGCTGTCTCCTCGATTCCCTAACACCAGAGCAGAGAGAGCTGTGTTTGGAAAGGTTTTAATAAGAGACAGTGACTGAACGATCATTCTTGGATTATAACCCAGAATTATCTTCAGTTCTATATTAACATACATGATCACTATATATTGTTTGTGTTGCACTTTGAGGAAAGAAGCAGTGGTGCCAATGTTAAGGGGTTGTCGATGTTTCTGTTGTACAATGCTTCTTCATTTGAAAACATTTTCTAACTAATGGGTGCTATCCATTCCCATATTCGTTTTAAGCCCTCAGCTTAAAGTTAAATATGTTACACAGGTGCAAGAATCGGAATGGCTGAAAGCATTCACCAATTAAAGGAAAGGAAAACTGAGATCTTGCATCTGACTGCTGTAGTGAAAGGACCTCAGTGTAACCTTTGACTCAGCTTTCACTCTGTAGTTTCATGCCGAAATTGTAGATCCCCACTGTTTCCTCTCGCAATGACATTTTGCCAAGTTAAGTTCTGTTGTGTTAAGTTGAAAAATGTTATTCAGGCTTTTATTCCTTGACTTTAAAAAATTCAAATTCATTGTCCAGTGAACAAAACCTCTTTGGATTCCCATCATATTGTTCAGAGGATTCCTGCAAGTCAACCTCGGAGTCCACTTTAAAATCTTGGTTTTAAACCAAGAGATGGATCCATACATCGCGACATGACCTGCTGTGTGCAATTCATTTATATCAGCGATCTCTCAAACAGGAGGCACCTTTTTACAAGCAGAACTAATGGTAAATGGCCCGAATTTACATAACTCTTTTACTCAAATCGATCACTCAAAGTACTTTGTACTAGAGCTGCAATAAAAAAAACAACAACACACACACACAAACACAAATGGACACACGTTCATAAAACAATATGCAAATTGTTAGGCAACTTGTGATTTAGTGGTTTGCCCAGACGCACGTCAGCATATGCCAGAAGGAGGGTGGAATCAAACTTTCTCATGCAGGCGTTCTCAAGACAAGCCTTTTCCGGCCACTGTTTTCATTTTATTATGAAAACACAGTCCCTCCTTGTTTGTGTCTTTGACAACTAATAACACGTTCAACGAAAAAACAGCAACATTACACATCATGATTACACTTATTTTATGCATTTTGACATTATAATAGAGGGAAAAGACAAAAGAAATGTAAACGTTTCTTTATTTCTGCTTAAGTGAAATAAAACTTGATCAATTTCTTTTATTTCCCAAAGATTACCAAGATAGCCACTTCCTGGAAAAATCTTTAAACTCATTGAGATTATTTTATTTACGATGAATTTCTTATACGCCTAATCTTTTCACACAGCTATTTTCATAGAAACACAGGATACAAAATTATTAAAACTATAATATTAGTGCCAGTATTGACATATTTTTAAATTAGTAGCTAGTTTACTTCGACGAGTGATGTTTATCTTCAAACTGCAGTTTCTACTTTTTA
Source organism: Poeciliopsis occidentalis (assembly GCA_010883035.1). Lineage (NCBI taxonomy): Eukaryota > Metazoa > Chordata > Actinopteri > Cyprinodontiformes > Poeciliidae > Poeciliopsis > Poeciliopsis occidentalis. The sequence continues at coordinate 687,636 of SZYC01004087.1, read as the reverse complement.
CCGCTTTATTTAGTAAATAAAGATAATTAGAAGTACAAAATGACTAAAAGTTGCATTCTGTTCTTGACACAAAAAATAAATAAATAATGAACATAACTTATCGTAGTATAATGACAGAATGAAGCCAAAATGGATCTGTAAAAGCAAATTTTCATCAATTTTCATGCATCTGTTTATTATGCAGTGTTGAAGAAATGTATGTATAGGTAAAAGAAGTTTTCTCATAAAGTTATTTTACCTCTGACACAATTTGCATGAAGCTCCGTTAGGTTCTATTCAAAGACTTGGAACGTTTGGCATTAAACTCATCATGGAAATTTGTGGCAATGTGGATTTTTTTATTTTTTGCCACGTGTCTCCTTAGTAAAGTGAGCTAATGGCCCTTTTTCACTGAGCGGAAAGGCAAGGGTGGGTGCAGTTTGGTATGGTGGAATTTAAGACAAAACCAAAGGCAGATGGAGAGTTAGCAACAGATGCAACAAATCTCTCTGCTGGAGCGAAAGATCTACAGCCCCTGCTTCCAACTCTTCTCTCTCTGACCTGATGTTTTACTCATTAAAACTTCTTCTTAAAACTTACTTTAAAGAATCTGAATTGATTCCTTAAACTTGACTATATAAGTATGTTTATATAGTCAAGCATACTCAACTGAGTATGCTTGACTGACATCTGCGTCTGCATGATCCATTGACCATTTGTGTCCCAACAGGTGTGGCTGTCTAAGCCAAGAATATTTGTCTTGGAGATAGTGTGTGTGAATTATCACCTCTAATGAGAACATTAACACTCTCTTGTTACATTACAGCTTTAATCCCCCGTTCATGGGCCAGACCTAATAAATTTCTTTGACACCGACTTATTTTGGCTCCGTTTGTCTCCTCTTATGTCTTGGTACTTATGTCTGTCGCATTGAAAAAATGCCATCTCTAACTTGAAGTGAAATCAATAAACAACGCAGTTTTACAAGATCAATAAACTCCAACGTTGTCTTCATAAACACTGAAAATGCTGAAACTGAATATTTAGGTTTAAACTGCTTTAAACTTTCATCCTTTTATGAAATGATTTTGAAGAATCAAACCTCTAACATATTTGGGCAATGTTGTAAATGTGTGTCCATAGTAGAACTTGCTTTTCGGATCATTTCATATGCATTTTTTTTTTTTAAAGAATGAAACAACAACCCACTGCTGATAATGTGACTACAGCACCTGCTCTGATCAGGCTTATTTTCAGCATGGCACAGGCACTCCAGCGACTCAAGAGCTGTCTTTAGTTACCATGGTGATACAGTTTCAGACCAAACAGTCTGGGTTAAGCTCTGGTTTTGCTTTTTTCAGTCTTACTCATGCTCAGATCTTGTGTCATTATGATTATAAGAAAAGCTGGACGGCAAAGCCCTGAGGGTCCATAGTGTATTAAAGCTGCGGTGCAGGACGGGGCCAGGCAGAGCAGAGCAGTGTTGCATATGCCTAACTGGCCCTCCAAAGATGGCAAGGGGGTGGGGGCAGTCCCCAGAGAGCGCCCCCCAAAGGTTAATGTACGTAGTCTTTATCATACAGCTGCTTTGCGACACAGGTTGATCTTTTAGAATACTATTTGAAATAGAAAAACCTCGTTCCGACACTTGGTTTTTATTGGCCTTTTTCAAAGTTTGGTATAGATGATATACAGATAAATAGCCAGTGTACGCACTGCAACTGCGCTAGTGGTGGAGAAACAACTTACAATTATAGAAAAACTGTTTATCCACTGGCATCGGTGGCTGTGCTAACTAGCCTGCATCAGGCTCTGTTATAGAGGAGCAGGGAGAATGTGGAAGGGTGTGAGAAACACATACACAAGGTTGATTGACAGAACCTGGACCCCTCCAATCCTTCATTCTGATTGGCTCTGATAAAGTGGTGTAGTTTTGTAGATGACAGATGGAGGAGCTAAATTTTTTCACAGATTATTTGTCTCATACCGTCATGACATAATGACCAACATGTAATTTAATAACAAACATGTAATTTCTTTATAAAGTTACCTACTTCAGCTTTTGGAAAAGACATTTATTAAATGTGTACAATCAGAAATTTTCTGCCAACAAAAATAATAACCGTAATTAATTATATTGTAAATTTGTGTGAATCTCAAATGCTTTTGTTACGACATATTTATCAATATTGTGATAAATGAAACAAATACTGTGCAACATCAAAACCTGTCAAGCCCATCCTTGTGCATCTCCATTTTGCAGAGTCTGTACATTGGGATGAAGGGTGTGAATCTCACAGTATTTCACTTCATCTGAAAGATATTTTTGCTGTTTCATTTTTAAAGATCAGTTGCTCATCTGAGGAACCATCGAATGTTTCAGTAAGAGGGAAATCATGAGGTCAAATCATGAGCTGCAGTAATTAGAAAGCAGATCAGTCTGCCGTCAGAAAGCCAAGGGGAACCACAAACTGCAGTTGGAGCATCGTTGCGACAGCAGAAGCAATCCTATTATTTCAGTTGCACTTGATTAACTTATGTAGCAGTGGTGCATGTGTGTACTGCAGAGAGCTGATACTCATACAATGGAATCCAAAAAATCCAAAAATGTCCAAAAATCTGGGGCAGCCTGGAGTCACCGATGATCAATTCTCATACAGTACAGGATCACATGGAGTTGGAGCAGATTTACCTGGAGTACAGTGTTTTCTTATCAAATTTACACACAAAAAAGACAAGCAAAAGGGATATTAAGTGATACTTCGGAGCATAATTAAGCTGCTTATTGATAAGGAGCCTTAAAGATTACATACCAGTAAAGCCCAGAATCCAGCTGGGTCAAAATATACCAAATATATTAGACTCATATAAACAACCCTGTGATATTAAGTAATCAACAACTCCCTCTTTCTTTGGAAGAAAAAGGGAGTTGTTGATCAAATATGAAATGTCTAGGAATTATTCTTGAATAGAGAACACTACAGGAAATTGATGAAGATGAATATTTCTTGCAGTGTATTGCATGGTAGTTATTTCAAAATAATAAATAATGAATAAATAGACACAAACAGTGCAATCAGACACATAACTGAACCACCTGAATAACATTCTATGACTGCCAACAGCAAACAGACAGCATTTAATGCTTAACATATTATATATCAATTCTGTATTTACATTCACTACATTCTAGTAAAACCTGATGACTTTTCCATGTTCATAGCACAGCCAGTCTAATCCATGGATAAGAGCTGTTTCTTACATTATAGAAGAGGTTGGGTAATCATAGCAGTTCAGGATATTTGCTTTAAATTACGTCAAATTTAATTTGGATTTTCCCCCTAATTAAATTAGGGGGAAAAGATCTCCATGGCCAAAGCCAAATATTCATTCTGTCTGGTTTTCTGCCACATCTCCCAGCTGACAGTCCTTTAATAATTGGATAAAAAAACACCTTACATTTTGTAATAAAAGTAATCCAGACACATTAACAAGACAGAAATAAAAATTGCAGCTCATGTTATGTCAAATGTTGGCCAAGTTGTCTCTTCGGACTGGAAATAATTTTCACATTTTGTAGTCCCAACCTGAATGTTAATGAGAAACTGTGGAGAGAGTAAAATATTAGGGCGATGGATAGGAGGCATTCCTACCTCAAAGACTTGGAGCTCAAAATCAAACATAAACTGGACATAAAAGGAAGAAACATGCTGAAGTTCTCGCAGCAATTATAGAAAAAGTTTCATCGCTGTTCTATCAATGAAGATTTTGGAGATTTTTCCACTGATAAATAAGAAGAGTATACATATTTCTCATCATTCCATTTTGTTAAATAAAATGCAAATGAAAAACTTATTTTTTCATACTCCTTTTGCATTATTTTATTAAAATGAAGGAGGCATCTGTAAAGTTCATTTAAGAGATGCATCTCTCATTTTAATGAGAAAAGAGTTGTTGGAATTAATATGATTTCAAATCTACATCTGCAAAAGGTTTTACTAATTATGGGTCAAACTGCATCTGTCTTCACCTAGATTTCTGTAAAGCTTCTCTGTAAATCACATCCGTACACACAAACTATAAGTTTTGAGTGGACTGAAATTATTCAACACATTTCTGGAATTGATGACAAATCTGAGTTATTAGAGGAGCTACGTTCATCCAATCAGAGATAGGTGGAGAACCTATAGCACTGCTTCAACATATTTTTACTGAAGTAAAAGTACAAAGTTACTCAAGTAAGACTAAAAAAGTATTTGGTAAAAAGTCGACTGATCAAATTATCAATCATTTAATATTTAAAAATTACATCATGAGATATACTAAGCAATAAAGTTAAGTGGAAATTTTGGTATTTAAAGGACCAAATTTACCATAATTCACATAAGTAAAGAAAGTAAAATCAGGCAAAAGAACATTTTCAAAATCCGTTTCTTTCAATAAAAAAACTTATGAAACTAACAAAAAATGCAAGTGTTTGTCTGTGTTGTTTTTCATTCAGTGAAGTTACTCACAATGGGTAGAGAATAAGAAAAGTGATGCGTCACAAAGAAGTTACTCTAGTAAAAGCATAAATATTCCCAGAAGTATAAATATGTATTTTTAAAAAGTCATTATTGTAAATGTAACCTGTTACTACACAGTTCTGCATCCAATCAGACGCTCGCCTACATCAACAGATTGTCATAAAACGGTGTTTGACTGAATGTTATTACCTTGTTTCCAGAGGCACATTGCTACCCAGCACCCAGCTGTCTTGCAGCGGGACGCTCTCGGGGGGCGTGGTCTGCAGCTCGGCTGGTGATTGGCCGGCCACGGGAGCCGGGCTTCCAGAAGGAGGGGTTAGTTGGCGCGAGGAGTTTAGGTTCTGGCCAGGGTGGTGCGTTGAGCCCAATGCGTGGTTCAGAGCCGTTACTGAGGGCTGCTGGCGGTGAGGCGGTGGTACAGGAGGCAAGGTGGAGCCATGGTGATTTGATGGTTGTTCTGTCAACAGAAATGCAGAGACGTTTTTGAGGAGTCTCTACTATTCAGTTAATCAGCTTCACAATCAGCAGCCTAACATCAAATATGTGGGAGCATTTCAAGTGGAATCATTAAGCCAACATACATAAAAGAAAGTGAGAAAGAATTATAATGTCAGTATTTTTTAAACTGTAATAAAGTTGGGCCTCAAAATGGAATAAAACCTTATTAAAGTAAGTTATGTAATGATCCAAAAACATATTTAATATGATAAAATCCATATTTATATGGTGACATTCTGTCCACAACAGCTGCTGGTATTGACCTGTAAATTAGACATGTTTGTTTTTTACAGTGTATCTAACTAATTCATACAGTTTGCGCTGATTAGTTAGTACAAAATGCAGACGTAGCTCTTTAGTAGACATTTTAAGATTAATAATGTGGAGCATTATGCAATAACCAATCACTAAATGTTTGTGTTCATCCTAATCATTGTACTTGCAATCATGTTGTAATTTATATGCACATTTAAATGGAAACTTTGGTCAATTTAAATAAACTTTTGGTCCTTTAATTGCCTTTTCTGACTCAAAGTTTAGTATTAGGTGTTCAAAGGTTTTGTTTTCCATCAATTATTACGTTATACTGTTTTAATCTTGTTTTATTGCATTTTATAGCCCAATTTTATTACATACTGAAGCATTATTACATCAAGTGGCGTTACAAGGGTGATACTTATTGAGACCTGAGAACATTCCCAGGTTGTTTGGGAGCCTTGTCAACACAAGCATTTATCCCTGAGATATTAAAGATCACCATTGCAGAAGTCTGATGTCAGCATTAATGAACTACGGATCTTTACATGTTGCTGCTTCACTGAAGCTGCTGAGCGCAGTAACTCAGCTCTGAACTCAGCCATGCTGAATACTGATGAGAGGCTGGCGGTCACAAATCACTGTTGGGTTTTTGTAAAAATATTTACTTAAAGCTGACCTGCCTTTAGCTCTCTCTATTGCTTTTTTTTTTTTTTTCCCCAGTGCTTTTACGCTCCTTTGTCCGTCCTCTGGGTGCTCTGAGTGAAATGAATGGCAAGATTTGATTTGCATAAAGAGCATCACATCTCCATTTCCCAGCCCTGCTGTTATTTTGTCAGCGCAGCCTTCACTGGAGCGAACAGAAAACAAAGACACAAGAGAAGAGATGCGTACAGGAACAGAGCAGTGGAAGAAGGAGGACTCTGTGGTTTGCTTTAGGATTTCTCTCTCTCCATATGCTGTATTGATAACGGATTAAATGGTTCAGTTATATAAACCTGAAAGGATGCTTGTCGAAAATAAAAATACAGAGATTGGTTTCTTATTGAGAATTAATACCAATTTTAGGTTTAATATTCACAACATCTTTTGGACATGTGATGGGAATGAGAACATTGAGACATCCTGCCTTATTCTGTGTGTTTGATGAAAAATCTCATTACGATGTAATTTGTAAGTACAGCTGACAGAGATAGACTCAATCATCCGTATTTGGCAGTTGAACTGTGGAGATGCCGGTTCTATCCACTGAAGAGATGCAATATGCAGATACAGCATGTATTTTTCTAACAGCCCAAGATTGGCCACAATTTAATCACCAACAGGAGAATAATCCCAAATACACAAGAAAATCCCTAAAATAATGTATGAAAAAGAGAAGAATCATTTGTGCTGTAATGGCCCAATCAAAGCTTAGCCTCGTAGAAATGTTGCAGCGGGACCTTAACGGAGCTGTGCAGAAAGAAAATGCCTGCAAATCTCAATCAACTGAAACTACTTTGTGCCAAAATACCTCCACAGCAACTGTGATGATGCTTCAGCAGCATAATAAGTCATAGAGAGTAAGTTTGTGTTTGACACAAAATGGAACCTTTATTTTTTTTCTTCTCCAATCGGGAGTTTATTAATCGTTTAATCATGATGAATCCATGATGGAAATACTAAATTTGGTAAATGATTAATCGTTAGTTGGAGCATATAAAAAGATCAATTGTTCAAAGAACAACAAACTCAGAAAAGTAACTTAGTCAAAATCACAAAAACAATATGCATTCTGCATTTAAGATGCAAAAAACCCTTTGTCTATAAACTTGCTCAACCCAGAACTCATCAGTTGCATTTTGCTTCACCAGGTTCAATTGTCCAGAAAAAAGTGACTTAAGTGGTTAAGTGAAAAAAACTCCAGAATGTTCCAATTTTTTTCTCTGATTAATTATCAATCTGATAATAATTGATGTTAAGTAGCAGATGTGTAAGCAGTATGTTACTGTTTTTGTTTACTGCTGTTCTAAATCCAAATGTTAACAACATGTCATTCCAAAGATTAAAAAGTTAAATAAACAGCTTGTGATCTTTTGTGTTTAATGTCGTCTGTCTACAACTGGACTATGTTCCTCCAGGGAGTTTCAGCTTTTAGTGGTCTGGTGTTTTTATAAAGTTTGAAGTCAAACTGCTTGAAGAAAGCCTGAGGTTTTCACAGCACTAAATGACAAGTCAACAACAGGGATATAAACATGTCTTAAAGCTTGGAGATGGTCATGGTTACTGGTGCGATGACAGGAAAACAGAGAGGTTTCACATTTTCTAACGGTAACAAAATACTGTGGCAGCACATTTCGTTTGTCACACTACACTAAACAGCTCCAACTGTCCCAAAAAATGGTGTGTTGTTGTGCTTCTTAAGTCCCAAAGAAATGGATGATGGTTGACCCACCAAATCAATAAATTAGGCATATTGATACAGCACACCTACATCAGGTAAGCGAAATATAAAAAAATACAACTTTGCAGAGCCCCCAATTTAAATAATAATAGTATTTTTAATGAAGTGCTTTAGAAAGTGCAGGAATAACCAGAACTTTTTATTAGCTGCATGGAACAGAGATAAAGTGCTGCCCCTCCTCCACATGTTGCTGTACAATGCTGGTCGGGTAGCTCCAGCACTTATCTCTCTTTATATAAAGTAAAATGTGTCTGTTTGGAAAAGCAGAATCAAATAGTGAAGCTGATTATTTAACCAGAATTATATCAGCTTGTTAAAGTCCCAATGTTGCTGTATAGAGAGCAAAGTGGTGGAGTAGCCTATTTTTCTTTTGGCAATAAGTAGATTTAATTGGAAACAATTAAAACATGTTTTTTATTCTGTTTTTGGTCAGAATCGAAATCACATTCAATGAATGTTCTAGAGTATTTTTGTTGTTCTCTTAATTTAGAGTTACATCCTATCAAGGTAAATATCTATGTTTGGAAAAATGGACTGAACTTATGTAACATTTTTCCAGTCAAACACTATTCACTGATACGCAGTATCTTGCCCAGGAACTCATCAATATGTGACAAGAAGAAACTGGAATCGAACCTAAGACCTTCAGGTTGCAAAGCAGCTGCTGAACCACAGTAACCATGTGAATTTCACACAATCATAAAACCATGGTATGAGTCCATGCCTAAAACACGTTGCTCTGTTCAGCTGCATTTTTTAGCGATACATCAGAACAGAGCTGTATGCAACCCGTAAAAGGTTCACAGCTCTACACTAAGACAGCTAACTGTTGAGGCGCTTCTGAAAGCTACGGCAGAAAATGGATTGTTTCCTCAAAGAGAAACACAACAGACAGAGTTTGAATCAGACAAAGTGTGAATAAGGAGTAAAGCTATTGCTAAATCATTTTGAGGCTGTAAATCATAACCTAAATTGTCAAACACACAGTCTGTCTTGCAAAAACGTTTGCCAAACTGAATTGCCTTTGTACTTTAACATATATATTAGATTTCTGATTGCAGCACAAATATACATACTCTCAGCTAAAAAAAGATGAAAGAAGGAGAGATCAAAAGTGGAATAGAAAAGTGCAACAGACGGCAGTGAATGTATAGAGAAATGCAATGTTGGGTAATGAATAAAGATTAACATCCTGCAAGGAAACTCATCTGCGTGTGTTCAAAATGAGTTAATTATTGGAATGCAAAATGCTGCCCAGTAGGGGTTTGTGAGTAAAGCCCCTAACATGTAAAACATCTACCAGAGAGGTTATGAAAAAACGAAAGCGGTGAGAAGCCAGCATACGGTTACTGTAACAATTAGCTTCCATCCTGCAGTGAAAACAGAATAATCCAGTAAAAAAAACACTTGTGATGTTCAAGTCCTGAACAGCTACACTTTTGACCACCAATTATTTCTAATGCTCCTTCTTGTCGTCATCACCATCATCGTGGAATTAGTGAAGAGACGAGAAAGGCGGAACAATTTGAAATGAACTGCAGAAACATAAATCAGGTAAATCACCTGAAACAAAATGAAATAGCCGCTTTCTTTTCCTGTTGACCGCTCTAAGTGCTTTTCAGCCTGCAGACCACGTTCACCTTTTAATGCACACACTGACTCAAAAAACAGCTCTGACATGGAGTTCACCGTTTTCCCCAAAGACATTTCTCCATGTGATGAGAGAACCTGGATTCAAGCTGAACTCTCATGTTTATTTTCTTTGAGGCCTTACAGTTTGGTTAATGCACTCTCAACCTGTCTAGTTCTGTCTGTTTACCTGTTCATTCCAAGCATTTTTGGCTCAGTTTTGTGTCAATCTGAAATAAGAAATGTAAATGTTAAAAGATCTGACATCATTTTAAAACTTTTCCAACATATAACAAGACAATTACGGAAATTTTTTTGTGGAAACTGACATTTATTAGAAGAAAATATACATAGTAAAAATCAGCAATGTAGCAGATGCATAAATGTGTGTAATTACAAATTATACTTTGTTGAAACACCTTAAAAAAGTTGACCTTTTAATTCAATTTCAGACTTTCTGGGTAGTTTGCAGGGAGGTTACAAAGGATCTTAATGACTTTGCTGAACAAAGATTTTGGTCAACATAAGGATCAATAATCCACAACATATATATTTCAGTCCAATCATGGGAAGATACTGAAGCTAATCAGGGAGGCTCTTGAGAGGTTCAGCAACACTGATTGTGCTACAGGAATTTATAAGAAGTACGAGGATTGCGTAAAATCTCCGAGGATCTTTTGAGAAAATGTGTAATGGTCTGATAAAAACCAAACTGGAACCACTGAGTAACAATTCCAAGTCAGATATTTGGCATAAAAACAACACTGCACTCAAACATGGCATGTTTCTCCCGGTGGAACTGTGTTTTTTTTGTCAGGCAAGACAAAGTTATGAACAGCTCCAAAAAGCAGTCAGATTTGACCCAAAACCTGGAAAGCTGTGGATGAAGTGGGGCTACATTTTTCAGCATCAAAGTGAGTCCAAGCATAAATCAACATCAACCAAAGAATGATTTCATGAGAGGAAAATTAAGTTTTGGAAAGGTCTCGTCAGAGTCCAGCATTAAATCTGACAGGAACTGAAGTGACAGCTGCAAAGTAGAGAAGGCAAAGTTTACCAAGCCAAGACGCTGATAGACTCCAACCACAGAAATCTGTAATGCTTAAACTGAATCAAAAGGCGGTTCAACAAAGACTTAAGCTTTAGCAGACTTATTTACCCAGATTGTTGTAGATTTTGAGCTTTTGATGTGTTTGCCTCCAACAGATTTATTTCCTTTTCAGTTAGACTGTGCAGGACACATGTCACATTAAAGGTGAAAAAAGTTTTCAAATCATTTTAATTTATTAAACTCAAGAGCCTGAGACTTTTTCAGGGTTGTGTATACTTTGAGAGTCTCTGTACGTGTCTCACCAAGATGTTGCAGAGAGAGCCGTAAATTCGGTTAATATATAGGTCTCAGGCAGAACTTTGAGCATGGCTGGCTCCTGGTTTAGTTAAAAAATGGATTGTCAAGTAACTGTGACTGTGCAGGCATATTTTTATGTCAATCCTCTTGCCTTACCACAGTAGATTTTCATGTCTCATACCAAGCAATAATGAAAACAAAAAAACAAAAACAACCAATCAACCTCTTTCATTCCTTTTGTTGTGTAAAATCAAGAGAAAGGAGTAACTTTCTTCCTCTGGAGTATTTTCCTGCCCAGTCTTGTTTAGGCACTCTTCACACAGAACTTAAAACTTGGACAATAAAAAGCAGAAATAACAGGGATTTCTCTGCAGGGCCTTGGAGAAGTCTTCTGGGGTGCTTGAAAACTCTGTGCATTTCCCATTATGCATTGCAGAACGTGGGAGTTCTTGACTGCTTGGAGCATGTATAGATTTTCTGTGGAGTGAGGGAGCATATCTGAATCTGAGGTACTGCATGGAGGGTCTGGTAACAAGAGTGACAAATTACTCTAGACGTGTGGCTTGTATGCAACTACATGACTTGATCAACATCCTAATCATGCCAGCAGAGTGCTGAGTAAATTCTCCTGTGGCTTTCTCAACAGTCGGCAGTTACGTGCATCGTGTCCCACAACTGCAACATAAAAAGATCTCACCATGCAGCAGAAATAATCTGTTTCCTACAATTAAGACAAAATACAATAAAAAATACCCAATGATTCATTAAGAAGCATTCAAAAAGTAGTCACTGCGCCATCCCCTGCTGGACTGGGGCTTCCAGCAAGGGAGAGGAGCTAACAACTCCAAATTGTACATACAGAATGGAGGTTTCCCCTAGTGTATCATAAGCCTGGCGGGCCACCACGCTTTCCTTGTCCCCCCACCAGGCTAAGAGTCATTTCTTAATATGAAATAGGGTTTTTTATACACCAGTAACAGTGACAGAAAAGACGGATTAAGCTAGGTTTATAGTTGACACCTGCTTGGTAGCATAAAATGCTATTCTTTCAAAATTATCATGCCTGCTTATGCACTTTAAAAATTTCATAACTTTTAACATATCACACAAAAACATGGTTGGACTGCAACTTTCCTCTTCCACTGAAACTGAAGGTTTCAGTGTTGTTCCACTGAAACTGAAGGTTTCAGTGTTGTTCCACTGAAACTGAAGGTTTCAGTGGAACAACACATCCTTGGTCAAGTGTGGTCAACCACAACAACACATCCTTGGTCAAGTTTGACCACAACTGGACAGATTTACACAAAAGTAAGTATTCTGATAAATTAGCAAACATTTGTTAGAAAGGTAATCCTAGTTTATCATTTTGATGTAAACTAGATAAAACAATGCAGAAAAGCAGATACGCTGAGAACAGAAGATGACAGGATGTAATTTAAAAGTTTCTGAAAGCCCAACAATTGGCAGTGACATTTAGATGAAGCAGAATGAGAACAACATGGAGGACAGGGGCACTCAGAGACAGACAGCAAGCAAGAAAGAAAAACACAAGGCAGGAATTTACATTACGATGTCACCAGGTGACGCTGAACCCATCCAATCACTGAATAAATGCTTAGAGCAGATAAATGTGTGGATGTGCCAAAACTTTCTCCAACTGAACAAAAATAAAACTGAAGTCATTATTTTTGGACCTAAAGAGGAACGATCTAGAGTCAATGCACAGCTTCAGTTATTACAACTAAAAACTAGTGATCAGGCCCGAAACCTGGGAGTAGTGATGGACTCGGACTTGAACCTCCAGAGCCACATAAAGACAGTAACAAAATCGGCCTTCTATCACCTGAAGAACATCTCCAGGATTAGAGGACTAATGTCTCAGCCAGATCTAGAGAAACTCATCCATGCGTTTGTCTTTAATCGCATTGATTATTGTAACAACGTCTTCACAGGCCTGTCCAACAAATCAATCAAACAGCTGCAGCTGATCCAGAACGCTGCTGCTCGCGTTCTCACTAGAACCAGGAAGATAGAGACATAACACCAGTTTTAAAGTCCCTCCACTGGCTCCCTGTAGCTCAAAGAAGAGATTTTAAAATACTGTTGTTAGTTTACAAATCACTGAACGGTTTAGCACCACAGTACCTCAAAGATCTGCTGTTGTTGTATCAACCTTCCCGACCTCTCAGGTCTTCTGGTTCTGGTCTGCTCTGCATCCCGAGAACCAGAACCAAGAGAGGAGAAGCAGCTTTCAGCATCTATGCACCAAAAATTTGGAACAAACTTCCAGAAAACTGTAAAACAGCGGAAACCCTGACTTCCTTTAAATCTCAAGTAAAAACGCACCTGTTTAGAATTGTATTTGAAATGTAATATGTATGGATTTGTATTTGTGGATATGTATGTAATCTTTTTTTTTTTTTTTTTCCCTGTTGTGGGCAACGGGGCCCGGCGAATACCCGTGGTTAAACGGACGGCGGAGTCCGGCGGTAACAGGCGCTTAAATTCCGTGACCAAAAAAAAAAAAAAAACCCTTGGTATTTTATTCTATGTTGCATGCCTTTGTGTTTTGTGTTTATGATGTAAAGCACTTTGAAATGCATTGCAGCTGAAATGTGCTATACAAATAAAATTTGATTTGATTTGATTTGATTTGAATGAGACGCTCAGAGAAAAGAAGAGGACATAACCGATCCAGTAGAAAGTAAAAGAGTAACTGACATACTAAGAGAGGTCAGTACAAGAGTTAAGACTCGTGTTTCCTGAAGCATGAAAACTCATTCCACCTCTCGGCTCCTAGCAAGAAATGAGGTGTAAGGCAGTCCTGCTTCCAAAGTCAAGGCAGTCTTTGTTGTTATTAGATGGAAAACACCTCTTCCTGCTACCAGCATAAAAAAGCAGGTAAACACAAATAAACAGGAAATATTCAGCAGTAGGGTACATATCCTGGAACTATATTGTATTGTAATGATTTCAAACATTAAGCATGCTGCTGGTCCCATAGAAAGGTGAACATGACTCCAACTCAGTGAAAAATACCACTCTAAGTCTTTTTACAAGGCTCTGCACATCAAAATGTGTTGCAATCCCAGTAGTGGACAAATCAGAAATAATGAAAACATTATGCGTCTTTTAAACATAAACTTGTTGACAAAGGGCTCTAAATTCAAGTCCATTGACAAATATATATTCATAGGAAAACCGAACACAAAGCCAGAAATTCTGGGCTTTGTTCCAGGAGTAAGAAAACCACATTCCCAAAATCGATATATGATAATAAGGAAAAATGCTTCCATCCAGCAGAGCTCTTGGTAAGTCCAGAAATGGTAATAATAGCAAGTCAGAGGGAGGCAATGCTCGTTAGCCGTTTGGAAATAAGCAGCATGAAAAAGGTTGGATGACTTTTTAAAACACAGCTTAAACCTTGGAGCACTGTTGTAAATAGGAACATGGAATGGAAACAATTACTGAAGCTGGTGCTCCTGATGCTGCAGCCTGGACATGAAGTCACGACTTTGGCGCTCTGTCCTGCCAGGATTATTATTTCAACCTAATGACATATGCTGTGACTTTAAAGTAGATGTATGGCCATGTGTGCACAAGTCATATTTCTGTGCATACTTCTGTTTTCCTGGGAAAAGGATCCTTCCATCCCCTGAGCTATTGTTATTATATTACCCAGGGAGAGCTGGTGGACCCATATGGTACCTGACTGAATGAATCAGTCTGATCTGTATTTCAGACCTGCAGCTCCGCCAAAAAAACAATATACACACAAAGCTTGGGCACTCAGTTGCTGCAGCATGGTGCACACAAACCCTCAGGACCGTCATCAAAATACATACAGCAATCAGATCATAAGGCCAATATGATTCCTTTTAATTGCAATATAGAAGGCTTTACATGTAGTCAGTTTTTGTTTATCTAAATCTATAATTCAATTTCCAATTACATCATGCATTAATTCCCATATGTAACACCCTCTTATGAATATTTTGCAAATTCTCTGATAGAGGTTGACCTATTAAGCACACCTAACGTACACTTCATTACCAAGTGTGAAGTTGTGAGTGTCACAAATTAGCAGAGCCTTTCTGAGCTGCTGCTCCATTTCAGCTGAACAAAAAAAGCTTTTTGACACATCAAAATGCAACAAAATTGCAATTAATCACAGATTTCTGTTATGTCCAGAATTGTAACGGCGGCACTTCTCTTCCACAAAATACCCACTTAACTATTCCAGATTCTGTCTTCAATAAATATCTTTTGTCCCCAGTTTTTGATGAAATCTGCATCCATATACAATGTAGAATTACAATCAAAAATGGTGAAGCAACAATGCTGCAGTAGCTCAGGACACATCAATAAAGGCACAATTATTGTGTCAAAAACAACTATGGAAACCTGCAAAGGTTAGCAGATACAGACAAGGGAGGGATGGATGTGGATATTGTGTGGAATACGTGTTTTCAGAAATAACCTAAGTTTCATTGGCAGCTGCTGCTGACAAAAGTGTTTCGTTTTGTAGGCTTAGATACATCCTATAGGTTTCCTGCAAGGACAAGTAGCTACAGATGATGGATAGATGAGACTAAGTCCTCCATGATACCTCAGCACAAGCACATTGAGGATTGTAATTTGTGTTTTTTGATCAGAAAACAGGACAGAGCACAGTCATATTTAAAAAGGAAAAGCATAATTAAATATACAAAATTATTTATCTGATGATGAGAGAGTACAGTGTTACATTTTTTACTTGTTACAAAAGTTTAGTTTTTTTTTCTTTTGGCACATTAAAAATTATTTACTTGGTAACTTCTGGATACAAGAGCTGCTGGTAAGGTGCCTATGAACCAACTCATCATTGGGCCAGTTCATGTTTTCTCTACACACCAACAAGAAGTCACACTGAGATTACAAAGGTCTCACCATAACTTCAATCACCCTTAACACAAACTCTTAGATGCAGCTTCTTTCTTCTCCTGAAAATCATGAAGCCAAGAATATCACCTAAAAGTCTTACAGACACTTGCCCCATTCTTGCTGTGACCTAAAAAGTAAGGTTATGTCCTTTGGTTATAACCTGAATTCATTCTGCAGACAGTACAGGTGAGTTTTAGGTCTGAATTTAAATAGGGGGAGAGTGTCAATGTTATGGATGTCTGGTGGGAAAGAGTTCCAGAGTCTGGAAGCAGATTGGGATACAACTCTGCTCCCCTTAGTGCTGAGGCGAGCAGAGGGAACAATGAGGTGGATAAGAGAGGAGAATCTGAGGTAGCGGACGGAGACGATTAATGTTGTGTCGATGCAAATATGCACAGAGAGTGATATTATTAATGTGAGATCTGAAAGATAGGGAGCAATCCAGGATGACACTCTTAACCTGGGTGAAGGGGAGACTTTAGAGCTGTAAGTGGAGGGGGAAATAGTGTCTCTTTTGGATAATACTGTTTTAGATCCTTCAAGAAGGAGTTCAGCTTTATCGCTGTTTAGATTTAGGAAATTGGAAATAAACCAAGGTTGTATTTCAGACAATCAGGAGGCGAAGGACGAACCTGTGAGCACAAAAATGGATTTACTGGGTAAGTAGAGCTGGGTATCATCCATGCAGCAATGGAAATGAATGTCAACTGTATGGAAAATACTACCAATGGGAAGAAGAGTAGGGATTCTAGGACTCCTCTAGAGGAGAGGAGTGGGAGCTGAAGGACTTAAGGTGAACAAACTCAGTGCTTACAACAACAACCCTCCCTAACACTCATGTAAGTGAGAATTTTTTTTTCTTCCATTTTTTATAACTAGGAAGAGAAAAAACACATCCCTCATTGTTCACCTTGCCTATCGTGCGGGACTGATTAGGCAACTCTAGGAAGCGTTGAGTCGCTCACCAACTGAAATGTATTTCCTTGTTTATAAGTATAAAATCATAGCCTGAAATTAAGAACTGCACAACACCTTTGGAAAAATATCCAGTGACTAAACTTTTTTTCACCCACAAACTTCAGTGGATTTTATTAAAAGTTTATCTGACAGACCAACAAAATGGGTTCATTCTTTTTATATTGTGTAAATATGTGTGCAAATATGAAAAGCATGGTTTGTTAGAGAACATTAGGGAACACAAATCATTATACAGAACTAATCAGACAAGTCAGAGAGGAAGTTGTAGAGAAGTTTAAAGCAGGAGTAGGTTAGAAAACAGTGTCACTGGTGCTTAAATCTACAGCTTAGTTGGGAGAATCTGTCAACACGACAACTATTAATCCTGCAAACTATAAATTTGGCATCTTTGGCAGGGTGGCAAGAAGGAAGGCATTGTTAAAAGAAAGCCACAGGAGATGTGGCTTGCAGTTTGCCACAAGTAATGTAGGGGAAAGCACAAACATGTGGAAAGAAGGTGGCTGCATCATGCTGTGGTGCCTTTATTTTGCAGAAGCTGATGTTCAAAGCTAGTGGCGAAATACCCAAAGGAGAAACTGCAGGGAAAGATGGATCTAAAAAAGTGTTGACTCAGGACACTGAATACCAATTTACACCACAACTATTTTATCTGCAAAACTTCAGGAACTATATCAAATTATCATTCTAGTTCACAAACATGCACATGTTAACAGTCACATAGACAATACATACAAATGTGTTTGTAGGTTGTGTCAAGGTCCTTGAGTCAGTTTTTTACTTTCTCCTCTGTAACTGAAATTCTAGCTGTGCAAACTACAAATTCTTGTTTTTATAGCTGATACATCTGAGCCTTAAAGCAAAACAGATACATAGAGGCCGACAGGCAACAACCCTGAGAAAGAAACATGACAGTCGTGGAGGTATTAGGCCAAAGCAAAAGTAGAAGAAAAAGAAAAGGGAAGCATGAAATACAAACATAATGGGATGCAGCAAGGAAAAGAAAAAAAGAGCGTCTGAGAGGGGAAAAGAAGCATGTCTCATTGTATCGACAACAACAGGTTGGCTGTCATTGACAATGAGTACTCCAAGATCATTTTAATGGTAGCATTAACAGGAGTAATCCTCTTAGTCACAAGTACTTCTGCAGAGTGTCTGTAGTGCCATTAACCCAAGGATATCTTTCCATAAATCACCTCAATCCTTCACGATCTTTTGTGGAGATTTTCAGACTAAATGACAAATAAAAATCTTTTAAACGGAAGAGACATCTTTTGATTTTTTTTTTTTTTTTTCGTTTTTATCTGTTTTGATTTGCTCCCTCTGGGAAATGCTTTGACAGTGGCTATTCTGTGTATAAAAGAAGAAGCCTTGAAAGATTTATCCGGCCATAGAGGATATTCATCACATTCTTGTAGGAGGAGGTACATGGCGAACTATTTTGAACACTGTTAAATTTATTTCACAATGGTTATCTGAAAAAAACCCACTAAAGAGCCAAAAGAATAAATCTAGAGGAAAGATTGCAAGATCAAAAATAAAAATGCAGCAAGAAATTTTCCAAAACAAGAACTGAAAGCAGATCATTCCCAGACAAGCATCAATATTGAAACTCAGAGAGAAAGTTATGAATAAAATGTTCTCAAAGTAACCTCAAAATATATTCAATATTGTTTTTTCTCTACCTTTAAACTTCCAGGTGATATCCAGTTGCTCTTTCCTCAGCAAAGTCTGCCTCAAGCAAAGAAAACCAGCCTTTTCTTTGTCAGTCTAACAACATCCATGTCTAATAAACCATGAAGTCTGCATATATACAAGCAGAAAATCTGGATTACCATCAGACTGTGTGTCTCTTCACATTTTGGAATACAACAGTGATGAGGATAGTTGCTTTCCAGTGTTCCCAATGGTAAAAAAAAAAAATAAAATCCCTTCTACTTTTCAGGTTTCGGCTATTTGAATGTAAAGTGATAAAATCGATGAAACAATTTTCATACATTATAGTTTTATCACTACTTCTATGCAAGTTTAATAGCTAAGAATCACTTATATCGTGCGGTTAAATTATATAAAGATCAATAAATAATTTACTGAAATTACTTTTCAAGTCTTCTGTTACAAGGATTTTCTTTTCAGTGAAATGAAAAAAAAAAACACAACATCTGCACCAACATTCAGCAGTTCAGGATAAAGGACCATTAAAGGAACCCAACCAAGAATCACCAAACACACCAGATGAATAAGGATGCAGAATTAAAATAGTCCCTTTTTCCCCTTTTAGCTGAAGAAAGATGTTGAATATGCAATTCTCATGTTGCTTGAAAAGGCTACATTATCTGGAGTGTCCAATAGTTCACCTTGGTTTATTCAGGTGGATAAAAAGAAGTACACGCACAAAGAAGACAATATTTCAGTGTTTGTTTTCTCTGTATTTTATGTTGAATGATTAAGCCCCCTTAAAAGAAAACTGGATTTCACTCAAAAGAATATAAAGAATAAATAAAATGCTTGGCTGTGTTTGAAGATGTTTTGCACTGTGCCTCTGTAAATCCATAGTGCTTATACAAACAGTTGTGTGAAAATAGAAATGAGTTCAGAGGACACTGTAATATTAATAGCACCGTGTCTGTGACAAAGCAAACAGAGAAGAGAAGGGGCGATAAAGCTTCAGGCCTCAGTTTGTGTGTAATTGATGATATCTCCATCTTTCTTCATGCCCTTCTATCCGCTCCAACTAGCCTCTTCAGCTGACCTCTTGTTTCGTTTCCTCTCTTCTGCTCCACTCACCTCTTTAGTTCTAGCAGCTGCAATCTTTTCACGATCTCTCATTAGTCCACCGTTTCTATTTTCTTATTGTGGCACCGGTGCACTGACCCCTCATCTGCTCTCCCTCCCATCTCTGACTCTCTTTACTATCATTCTCAACTTCATTTTCTCCTGCCAAGTCAGCTCTCTGTATCCTCTTTTTCACTCAACCAGTTCTTAAATTCGCTCTAACTAGCCAGGTCATTAATAGGGAAGGTTGTGCTCTGTTAAGCTTTTGGGTCTCCCTTTGTGTTTGCTGTTTATTTATTTTTCTCTTCTCAGCAACAAGGATTTCTTTTTTGACGCAATGTCTTGCTCATGTTTCCTTTTCTCCCCTGCCAGGACTCCCAAAATCAAATCGGCCTAAGTGAGTAACAGATGACACATGTTGCTGAAGTGCAGGCAGTTATGAGATCTTTAGAGGCTTCCAGCGTTGCCAAATGTTCTGCAACCAGTTTTTAGATTACAGGGAGCAAAGGGGGCCAACACATGTATCTGGGCTTCATTTTGTGTTTTATTTTACTGCATGAAAGCCTATCATTGTGTTTATTTGACATGGGAGATGAGTAGGAAAGTGAACCAAGTGAACCAAGACGGTGCACAATCATTTGGGATTGTAAAAAAATTAAATGAAATCATAACTGCATGACATTTTTGCAAATGTTCAAAAACGAACATTTGCAAAAGTTTATACATATATATATAAACTTTTGCAAATGTTCGTATATATATATATATATATACAGTTGTGGTCAAAAGTTTACATACACTTGTAAAAAACATAATGTCATGGCTGTCTTGAGTTCCCAATAAGTTCTACAACTCTTATTTTTCTGTGATAGAGTGATCGGAACACATACTTGTTTGTCACAAAAAACAGTCATAAAGTTTGGTTCTTTCATAAATTTATTATGGGTCTGCTGAAAATGTCACCAAATCTGCTGGGTCAAAAATATACATACAGCAACATAAATTGTCAATTTTGGTGATGTAGAAAGTTGTGTCAATCAAATTAGATTAATGTCATGGCCTCTTCACTTCCTGTAAGTGATTCTGATTGACTACAGCTGTTCACTTCTCATGAGCCCATTGAAATAGGGCTCATTTGACCCAGTGATCAGACTCAGCCACAAAAGCTACAATGGGAAAGTCAAAGGAACTCAGTGTGGATCTGAAAAAGCGAATTATTGACTTGAACAAGTCAGGGAAGTCACTTGGAGCCATTTCAAAGCAGCTACAGGTCCCAAGAGCAACTGTGCAGACAATTATTCGCAAGTATAAAGTTCATGGAACAGTTGTGTCACTGCCACGATCAGGAAGAAAATGCAAGCTATCGCATGCTGCCGAGAGGAGATTGGTCAGAATGGTCAATGGTCAACCAAGAATCACCAAAAAGCAGGTCTGCAAGGATTTGGAAGCTGATGGAACACAGGTGTCAGTCTCCACAGTCAAGCGTGTTTTACATCGCCATGGACTGGGAGGCTGCCGTGCAAGAAAGAAGCCCTTGCTCCAGAAAAGGCACCTTAAGACTCGGCTGAAGTTTGCTGCTGATCACATGGACGAAGATAAAACCTTCTGGAGGAAAGTTCTGTGGTCAGACGAAACAAAAATGGAGCTGTTTGGCCACAACACCCAGCAATATGTTTGGAGGAGAAAAGGTGAGGCCTTTAATCCCAGGAACACCATGCCTACTGTCAAGCATGGTGGTGGTAGTATTATGCTGTGGGGCTGTTTTGCTGCCAGTGGAACTGGTTCTTTGCAGAAAGTAAATGGGATAATGAAGAAGGAGAATTACCTCCAAATTCTGCAGGAAAACTTAAAACCATCAACCCGAAGGTTGGGTCTTGGGCGCAGTTGGGTGTTCCAACAGGACAATGACCCAAAACACACATCAAAAGGGGTAAAGGAATGGCTAAACCAGGCTAGAATAAAGGTTTTAGAATGGCCTTCCCAAAGTCCTGACTTAAACCCCATTGAGAACATGTGGACAGTACTAAAGAAACAGGTTCATGCAAGAAAACCATCACATTTAGCTGAACTGCACCAATTCTGTCAAGAAGAGTGGTCAAACATTCGACCTGAAGCTTACCAGGAGCTTGTGGATGGCTACCAAAAGCGCCTAGTTGCTGTGAAAATGGCCAACGGACATGTAACCAAATACTAATGTTGCTGTATGTATATTTTTGACCCAGCAGATTTGGTGACATTTTCAGCAAACCCATAATAAATTTATGAAAGAACCAAACTTTATAACTGTTTTTTGTGACAAACAAGTATGTGTTCCGATCACTCTATCACAGAAAAATAAGAGTTGTAGAACTTATTGGGAACTCAAGACAGCCATGACATTATGTTTTATACAAGTGTATGTAAACTTTTGACCACAACTGTATATATATATATATGCAATATAAATACATATAAATATAATGTATTTATATTGCTACATTATTTTTTTATAGTGAAGCTTTCCCATTGATTAAGGTAAATAGTTGCCACATTTTCTTTAAATCATTCACTTTTGAATATCTTAATGTTTTCAGAGAACTTCATAATGGCCTGTTTTCATTTATTTTAGCTCTGAGCCTTTATGGACCAACTGAATACAAACCATCTATAAAGATCTCCACCAGGAAGATGAGATTTACTGGAGTCATAAAAGTATATTTCTCAACAGAAGACCGTCAGTAGAATGCAGAGAAAATATTCTAAAATCCTCGGTTGTCAGCAGATAGAAAACATTGGGGAGGAAACGTCTCACACCATTTGGATCTATTTTATGACCAAAACGCTGTGCAAGATGCAGAAGCAGCAAAAAGATGCACATTACGTCGCTTGACGCTGAATTACAACTGTATAAATTTTAAGTCTATAGTTTTGCTTATTTTCGACTTTCAGAATGAGCAGTTTTACTCCTTTTTTCAAGTAGAGCTCCTCCCAATGGAAAATTACAGTTTTGTTTTCTCATGAAAAACTCCCACAAGTTATTTTTCATCATTGTTTTGCTCACAATTTTTTGGATCTTTCACCAAATCTCCATTCTCTCCTTCACAACATTTATGAAGCTTCTCTGAGTTTTTATTAGTTTCAAATGAAACAACTATAAATCTAAATGCAAATTAAATTATATTAAAAATGTTGACACCCTCATTGTGGTATCAATGCAAAACAAGAGAATAGAAACTGTATGTGTGAAAACTATTTTGTGACCACTGATGGTAGAGGTGGGCCCATCAAATAATGGACAATATTTTTTTTTCTTTTAAAACAAGCATGTTTGTAAAATCCAGGGTCATTTATTATAGCAGTTCTTTTTAAAAATCCATGCATTTTTTCACTTTAGTCTTTGATTGTCTGGAAAGCCAAATGAGTGACAATTCAATAATTTCTAAGTCCTAAATTTGAAACAACCTTGCGACATATGCATTAAATAAATCTAGCTTCATCTTCAAAATAAAAACTAAAAAAAAAAAAAAAATAAAAAATAAAAAAAATAAATATATATATATATATATATATATATATATATATATATATACATGAAAAAAAATATATATATATTATTTTTTTTTGTTTGTTTTTTTTATTTCACTTCATAGTAATCAAGTTATTTTTATTTCTGCCTTACAAATCAAAATTACCCAGCTGAGCTGACATTCACCCTGTGGTTGTCACCAAACAGATGTTAGACTTTATTTAATGAAACGCAGACAAAGTTTGAATTATGTAGCACTGGAAGCAAAAAGGTAATTTAACAGAAATAAACTGTTATGTATGATTTCACCTGCTTAAATTAGATTCCCCAATTGCTTTAATAAGTAAAAAATTTTGACCTTTAAAATATACATCTAATTATTTTGGCAGTTGGCTTCAGCTGTCACAGGGCAAAGGGAAAAGTTTATTCAAATTGTTAAATGTAGCACTTTAATAATGGATAAGGTTTTGGCATTGGGTTGGGAAGTTTCACTGTTGGGTATCAATGTAAAAACATATTTAGAGTTAAGACTAAAAGGAACAAATGATGGAAAAGGAAGAAGTGGAAAGGAGGAGAATAAGTGAGAAGTGCAGTATGAAAGGCAGATAGTAAGTACTAATTAACAGAACGTTGTGGTTGGAGAGCCCAGGAAGAATATTATGTCCCCGAAGACGTCAGCTTGTGTGTGCCTGAACATCAGTTAAATATGTTTTCATTAAGTTTAGGAGAATTTTGGTTTAAATACGTATTCTTAATTAAATATGCATGACAATCCAAATCCCATCCGTTCCACTGCATTGTGTAAATCTGCACATCAGGAGAACAATGAAGATGAAAATATTCACAAGGCACAGAACATAAACCCCAATCTACCTTCTGCAAAATATTTTGCAATATTTCTCAATCTCCGTCTCGTAGCAAAATGCATTAGCTGTAACACACCCAACCACACGCGCACACACTCCCTCATTGTGTTCGCCCTGCTACCCTTTAACTCCCTTCCACTGTATCTCTCTTTGTCTGGCTCTCTCTGTGTCTCCCAGCCTCTTTGTATGGAGCCTGCCACAACATTTTGATTTACTTAAGTGACTCCATTCTGCAATCAGCCTCAGACGTGAACTACGTGCTTCTGCTCATGTCCTCTGTGTGTGTTTACGTGTATGTGTTGTTGAGAGGCGAAACCCGACGACTAGGCTGACATTCATTAGCTTGATCAATGATTGAGTCTTATCTTATCCCTCCGTTTAGTCTCTTCTCATCTTCGACGTGGTTCTTTTTTTCAATTTGACCCAGCTCTACTCTTGTCTTTTAGCTCTGGACATAATAAACAAAACGGTTCATTTCTGAATCCCTTCCTCCTTCATTCCCTGAACCATAATTGATGAGAAATGTTGTTGAGAAATATGTAGGTTTTTTTTTTTTTTTTTTTTTCCTTTTTCCTTTTTTTTTTAAAATTTTTTTTGAAAAATATTTAGGTTTTTTTTTTTTTTTTTTTCGCCTTCCTCCCTTTCATTTAGTGGCTCATTGATTAGTTCTGGTGTTGAGGGGAATTGCCTGCTTAGTCCCAAAGTAAAAAGCACTAAGTGTAATTCATATTTCTCTCTAAGCTGTGGTCGGACATGCCTACTGCTTTCACTATAGACGATGTCAATAAACCCTGGCGTCATCCTGCCGCTGGCAAAGAAACTTGTCCTTTTTATGCTGCTTTTTCCGCTCGCAGTTGATTGACTTGGCGTCTATTGAGGCATCTGCAGGCTGGACAGTGAATGATTTTTGGCGTCTTTTCACTCTAAAGCTGAGACAACTTGTCTGCGGGTATCAGAAGAAAGGAATCACAACACGATTCCTTGAATCTCTCACAGCATAGGTCACCTCCGGATGTAAACTAGAAGAACATATTTAATGATGAGTAGGCAATATTTTATTTTCTTAAGTTATTAGTTTAGTAAACACTCAAAAAATATCTACTATTAATTTATGGAGATTTTACTTTTACTTTTTACTGCATCTTATTAAAAGCAAAGTATGTTTGAAACTCTTTGATCTGGACTGCATCTGTTGGGTCTGAATCTGTACGACTATTTTAGTTTGGCTCATAATTGGATTGGCCTTATATTCCATTGGCAGAGCAGGGGGGAAAAAAATGAACTGGAATCCATGTAATAAGATTTAAACTTACTTAATACGCACTAACATGCAGTTAAACTGTCGCAAAAGCAAAGACTCCAAATCAACCACAGCATTCGGATGGATGTATATCTAGCTGTGATGTAGTGCAGAAATTATTATAAAATCACCACTGAATTTATCAATGTGAGATATTTTTAAAAGTCAATTAAAACATCCAAATACAGTCATAATTAAAACATTGCATGTCTCTTTTTCTTGATTTGACAAACTACAATATACTTTAGATATACTTCTCATTTGATACATTTTTAACCAGCAGGCCTGACATGCACACCATGTATCACTAATAAATGTTTCTTTTATTTTTTATTATCTACTAATTATTTACACCTCAAACAAAATTTGGACTGCTATGGAGTGGATTATAGTTGGATTGCCATGTGTACATTCGAAAGAAATGAGACTGAATTGACTGTATTGAATTAAACTGAATTATTTTATGTTTTTTTTTTTTCCTGACATTATTTACTTTACTTACATAGTTAATGCTGTGTATTGTGGACATCTGAACAAAATTATGTAAGCAAAGATGAAATTTATAGGCACTCCGAAATGCCACAGAAGAGAAGCTTTATTCTGCAGTCCAAAAGCTACAGCCACTGCTGCGTCCTCCAACATTTTGTGTAAATACTAAACAAAAATCTACTTTAAAACACCATATGTTGCAGCAAAGACCAGAATTATATGCTGCCTGTTAACTGCAGATTAAGTTTTGTAGATGAAACATTTGAATTCACCATATTTTTTCTTGAAAACGGTTAAATATAAACATAAGGAACTTGGCAACCTCTATTGTTCTATGTTTTTCTGCTATATGGTCACTCAATAAACAAGCAGTAACCATATTACTGGATTTTCTTGGATGTTCCCACAGTCTCAGTTTTTCTTCTTCTCTCTCTTTCCCTTTCTCTTTGTAAGCAAGAACTTATAGGCCAGAGGCATTTCTTTTACTTTGCCTGACTTTCCACAAAATCAGTGGTGCAAAGAAAAACAAGTTTAAGAAGGAGCGCGCAGCAATATAGACAAATAAAAGGAAAAAAAGCATGTCAAGATAGATCAGGAAGTGGTGAGAGAGATATTTTAGAAGGTTGGCTGAACATTGGTTGGTTAGGTCAAGCTGGGACTACTTTGGGAAAAGAGGACCACACACATACTCACAAACATACATATGTGCACAGCCTTTTAGGCATTTCAGGGTCCGACTTCAGAGCTGTTTCTGATTGTGTTTAGACGGCAATGTATATATGACCAGACGTCTGTCTGTCTCTCTACCCCCATCCCTTCATTCAGCTGTCTTTTTCTTCCTTTTTCTCCCTTTGATGCCCCTTCTCCTAATTGTATCTGACTAATTGTGGTACTCATGGCTTTTCAGCCTATCAAAGTCTGTTTCTTATCCAAATCGTTACTGTAAAATGGACCGACCCCGGCTTACTGTCCGGCCAATACAGATCAACATCTGGTACTTATCATTTTTTAAAAGAAACGGGACTTAAGTGAACTGAAATTCAGAGCTCTGAATGGAACCATTCCCAGTTGGTAAACACCACTTTCCCACTGTGAAGACTGTGCAAAGCTCCCAGTAAGCTTCGCAGCCTATTAGCACCAGCTCAGTGGTTCTCAAGTCATTTTTGCCACTTTTGAAGCTTATTTGATCTTGACTGAACAAATTAAAGCTGTGTTGTTTTCTCATGTTTGACCAACATGACCGAGCATGTTTGTATATTTTAATATGCTGTGAAGGTGCAGAGTTATCAAACAAATTTGTAATTCAGTACATTTATGTCTGTGCTTAAAAAAAAAAAAAAAACGTTTAAGTCAAATTAGCATGGTTTTCTGTATCAGATTGGTATTGGTCGATACTAAACTTCAGATATTTGTATCAGAAGTGAAAAAAGTGGATTGGTGCATCTCTATATTTTTTTTGCCTCGACATCAGATAAAATGTTCCCTCGTTTGTTGGAAGATCATCCATTATCCCCTTGCACCACTTTAGGAGTTAATAGTCACAGGGCCGTATCGCATGAGATGTAACCGTTAAAATGGGATTGAGGAATGAGTGTGACACACAATACAAAGCAGCCACAGCAGCAGCCCAGTTTATGGGCACAAACAATAAAGTGTTGATAATGGTCCACAAAAGCATTGCTTGTATCTGAAGCATTTGTTGCATAATGCTGCCTGCATGGGGATCAAAACACAGAGCTCAGTGAAACATGGGGAGGATGCCTTAAACACGACATCTGCACACTGCTCAGGTGAAAACAGTCATGTTATAGGCTAAGACTCTTTTGTTCTGTGATGCCATGTTTTAAAGACAACTGTGTACCATCCAGAACATGGATGACCTGTGATTTCATATGCTGTAAAGAGCATCTTCAACCAGAGCACTGGGATTATTAAAATAATCATTTCAATCTGAATCACAGTATGTCATCTTAGTAAAGCAGGTTTGAGGACAAAATGACCTTAAGTATTTTATGTTCTAATCCTCCATCAACGAATTGAAATGAGGTACTAATGATCAGCTAAGTTTAAAATAAAAAAAAATGAAATGAACCCTAAAAGTCCCTTTACCATGTGTTACAGGTAGGTACAAGCGAGCTGCATACTCCTCTTCTTCCTCCTCCTCCTCTTCTTCGTCTGACTCTGGCTCAATAGCGTCGGCTAACAGCGGGTTGTCATGTGGATTAGACTGTGGATGTGATTGGTCAATGACAGGTGATGGGCAGGAGGGGGAGGGCATGGGAGAACCTATGAAAGAACACAGCCAAAAAGGAAAAAAAAAAGCAGAAAGATGAATTCAAAGAAAGAAAGAAAAACAAAGAACTTCAAAAGTTATTAAAATCGTAAAGCAAAATGACTGAATAATGAAGAATGATGGCTGCTGCTGCTGAAGGCGCTTTATGTGATATGAGATTGATGACATCAGAGCAGCTGAAAGACAATATCAGGAGTTAACTAAACATTTAGGACCAACAAAACCTTTTGAGAACTTGGACTAAAAAGAGACCCTACTTCCAGTTGTTGAAGGATGAACATGAGGAAGAGCAGGCTTTTTGTTGCATCGCCTTGAAAGCAGACTTACAAGAAGAGTGCAAGAAAAATCAATTGTGTATTGATGTGGTAACCTTGGCATTTAGTGACTTGTGAATGCTAAATTGCACAGCTCCGTGCTTGTGTAAATTTGTGTTTTCTGGTCTGTGTGTATGTTTTGGAGGAACAGAAAGCTCTGACCAAATTTGGAGCAATCCATAGAAATTCACCACCACAAGGAAGGTAATTAGCAGTTAAAAATAACAGAGAAATCAATTTCAAGCAATTCTGTTGAATTTCAGTATTTTTCTAAGTAAAAGACAGTCTAATGTTATTTATCTACTTATTCATTTTTCTCAATAAATTCAGAAACTTGCATATTGTATTTTAGAACCAGAAAAAGCCAAATTTTTAAACGATGAAGCATAAACAAAATTTAAACACACTTTTCATTGGATCGCATAGACAAACACACTTGTCAGACACAACAAAAAGCCTTTAGACAGGAAGCACTTCCATATATGGATCCCAGTGTATAGTCTATAATGTCACCATCTGGATGTCTTGCAAGGAAATAAGAGAATTAATTTTTTCACTTGGGAAACAAACTTTTTTTAAATGGTAAAATGTTAAATGGACATGTGCCTGCATATTAAAAACACAGAAAAAAGGGAAAAGTGAGCACGTTTGCTACAAAGACAATCTATGCAAGAAACATGGTTGAGCTCTATGGAAATAAGAAAGTAAAGCTGAAGGATTTTTTCTTCTGAAAAAAATCACCAACAGCAGTCTCTCATATTTAATCCATTATTGTGCAAAACTCAGAATCTTACATATAAGGACGAAAACATGCCAAACGTGAAGGAAAGGAACCAAAGAAACAGAGCAAATAACTAATGCCGGGACAACCGAGGTCACTGTTGTTTGAGAGATTATCACATGAGAAAATGCTTTCTTGTGTCATTCATTTATTTTTTTTCTTGTTTTCACAATTTTTGGTACATTATTTACGCATCCAATGAATTTGGGGAATTTTCAATGTCCGATACAAAAACTAAAAATCCTAACTTTTCTTACATTCTCTGTCAGTACGTAATGTCTTCTGATGTCCAATAATTACATTAAATCAATAACTTCCCCATCTAACAATCGTCTGGAATATTTAGCGGTCTGCCTTAATTGCAGTTGTTGTTTTCACTGGTTCTGAGCCAAATGAGTGTTAAACTGCAGCTGTAGTCTGTTTATCTTTACATTACTGTCCCCTCCACACAGCACAGATGGAGGATTCACTGGAAATGATTTGCTGAACCTCAGCAATGTGTTGAACTAACTATATGACCTGATAAGGTTTGCGGGTGTTTTATAATAACAGCGTAGTAAAACGTCTTTTACCGAAAAAAAAAGACTAAACACATGGAGAAGAACACTTTCACAATCAGTGAATGACTCAACAATATCATGCATTTCCATAATATATCTGTTGAGATCAATGTGTTGAATGATACATGCCTGTCCACCACAAAAAAATAGTGCAAGTAACAGAATTACTACATACACCATAGAGGCCAAGATCTTTCTGTTTTGTCACAAGTAGTGATTTGCCATTGCGGTGAACTACAGGAGCACAGAAGGGTCATAACAGAAGTGTTGATTTGTTAAATCTCCAAGCTACTTCCTCTGTCTCTTTGTGTTTTCATTGGCCATGTTGTTATACACTGAGAGCCGAGTTTGGGGTCCAAATGTAACGTCAAGTCCCTGACAAGTTTCAGATATTTTATCAGCTGCCTTATATTCACTTTTCTCATACATTTAAGTATTTTGCTAATTCAGTCCTGAAAACTGTGCACTATATCATAAACCACAAACAATGAACATTTGTAGAAATGCAAATAATAATAAAAAAATCTTTAATCACAAAAGCAAAACTTTTTATTTGAGTCATTTGATGGGATGACACCTTTTAGTTTGTTATCTTCATAGACATGAACAGAGGCAAACTAAATACAGTTTTCTTTTCAAAACACCCTTTATGTTGGTATTTTCATAACGTAATATAAACACAATTCTGAAATGTCAGACATTTTATACTTCTGCTGTTGTTTCTGGCCATAAAACAGTGACGAAGCTGAAATAAAACTAATCCGAAATGACATGCCCGAGTCTCTGTTTAATTACGTTTATGCCTTTTGTTTCACTGACATAGCAAATCAGATGTATGTAGCATTTTCTATTGAATCCCCATCCCCCACTCCTCTTTTTGAGTGATGTTGGATATTGGAAAAATAAACTCTGTTTGACTTTTGCTGAGAAAACATGAAAATTACAGGATTAGAGCTGTATGGGAGCAATAATAAAGACCAGATATGGATTCCCTGGGTAAATTGGACAGAACTGATCAGCACTATTATACTATCTCCTGCAAAGAATGCAGTTTTATTATTTTAGAAAAAATAAGCAGCTATCAAGCTGTACTGATTTAGTTTTACTGACATTTACTGTTTTGGAATCAACACTTCTTCAAAAAGCTTTTACTGCAACTAAAGATCTATACGCCCAACAATAAAACACAATAATTATACAACAACATCTACTGTCTACTGGATCACTGTTCCCACAATGTGTGAATCATCCATCTCTGGAGGAAATTCTAGAACTTACCTTTATTAACTCATTGAACTATTAAATGTGCATTAACTGGTATTAGTGTCAGAGCCAGATGCGGTTGTCCGCTTCGGCTATTGTTGCATAGAAGTTGGTTCTTCAGCTTCAACCCTTCAGCTTCTTTTGAATACTGATCAATGGCGTAAAAATAACTGCATGAAAATAGCTTGCAAGAAAATGGCTGGATGCCTCCTGGCATCCTTCCTGAGGACCTAAGGACATGAATTTATGTAGCATTCATATCTTGGGGCAGCACTGGATGCGTCATATACATATGAATCATACATAATGGCAAAATTTCTGAAGAGCCAAAGCAGAGATAAAATGAAACCTTCGATGTACATTCATAATATACTTTGTTGCATGTTCATTACTAACAGATATTTACATAAAAAGACGGGTTAAAGCTCACATTTCGACACTTAGTGTGCAAGAGACGTGGCTGAAGGGAAGGAAAACCTGCCAGGTTTGTTGTTTTTTCACCAAACAATAAACACGTTTTGGTGCTTACTGGTGCATATGCTTCCTTAGCGTCAGTCAATCTGTTCCCAGTAGCCCTAACACCCACTGCCACAGATGACTCTTGGTATTTCACCACTAAATCTCAACTGGGCCTTGAAAAGAAAGCATTTTTCAAGAGCTGCAGTATAGAATAAAATATGAATAAGTTTTATTGTCCCTCATTTGGAAAATTTAGGTGGACTCGCAGTAAAGTGACAGAAAGCATGTAGAGATGTGAAAAAGTGTTTGTACTCTTCCTCACTTTTTATTCTTAATTTTCTGCATGTTTGTCACACTTAAGGGTTTCAGAACATCAAACCAATTTAAATATTAGTCAATGAAAACACAAGTAAACACAAAATAAGTGTTTTTAAACATTACTAAAAGCGACAAAAAAATCTACTTTACATGGCTGTGTGTGAAAAAAGTGATTGCAATCCCCCTGCTAAGACATTAGCTGGTTTAACTCACCTGAGTTCAGTTTCTCATCATGGCCTGATTATAAACACACCTGTTCTCAATCTAGACTTCACTTAAATAGAACTCATATGACAGAGTGTAAATGCGTGAGGGAATGTGTGAATGACAGAATGTGGAGTGAAGTACAGGCCATTTTAGGATTGCCAAAGTGAAGTATAGTGAAGATCCTGGACATCATGCCGAGATCCCAAAAAATTCAGGAACATGAGGAAGGGTGACAAAGTCCAGAAAGTGTTACAAAGTCCTTTCTAAAGCTTTGGGACTCCAGTGAACCACTGGTGAGGGCGGTTATCCACAAATGGTGAAAACATGAAACAGCAGGTTGACCAAAATTATGCCAAGAGCACAGCAATGATTCATCCAAGAGGTCACAAAAAAACCCCACACAACAATAAGAATTATAGACCTCACTTGCCTCAGTTAGGATCACAGGTCATGCTTTCACCATAAGAAAGAGAAGTGGCAAAAATTGTCTGCATGGCAAAAGTCCAAGACAAAAACCATTGTTGATCAAAAGTAACATTAAGGCTCATATCAGTTTTTCCAGAATATTTCTTGGTGATTATCAAGACTTTTGAGAAAACATTCTGTGAACTCATGAAACAAAAGTTGGACTCTTTGGAAAGTTTTTCCCCTTTGCATCTAGAGTAACAGCATCACTGCATTTTAAAATGAATGTCAAATCAACAGTACAACATAGAGGTGGTAATATGATGGTCAGGGCTGTTTTGTTCCTTCAGGACCTGAAAGACTTTCTGTGATAATTAAATGCCATCAAAAAGTCCTGCAGGAGAACGTCTGACCATTGGTTACCTCAAGCTAAAACCAACTTGGGCTGTGCAGCAGAACAATGAATCAAAACACACCAAAAGTCTTTCTCTGACTGAATGAAGAAAAACTAAGATTTTGGAGTCTTCAGTGGAACCAGAATTACAACAATTCTCCAAAGATCAGTGGACCAAAATTTCTCCACGTCGCTGTAGAAAACAACTTCCTGCATGCTATAAAAAAGGAGATTGGCAAAAGAGATTTAGCATTACACCAACACTAAGACTCTATATGGTCTCAATTATAAATACTCTGATTAAAGGCAGTAATAAACTCCCAAATTGGTCAACCAAAGAACAAATTTTAAAAAATCAATAATTGATTTAAGCAACTTCTTTGAGAATCATGGTACACCACACCCAGAACCGAATCTGGACGCATCTGGAGAGAATCTTTGGAAAGACTTGGAGATGGGCGAGTGTTCCTTATACAAACCAACTGAGTTTAAATTGTCCTTCCAGGAAGAAGGGAGCTGATTTCCAAAAATACTTCATTCTCTGCTTGCTGCATATCTGCCAATTGTGTTCTCAGAAAGTAATGAAGCCTTGATATGAGTTTTTGTAAATGACACACTGTTGTTACCAGCTCCGTCATGGGAAGGTCAATCAGTAAAGAAAAAAAGACTTTCAGAGTTAGACAATAGAATGTGTCAACTGATCGCATAACCTAAAGAATCAGGTATGAAAGAAAGAATTACTTCTACACCTTGAAGATTTTAGGCCCCTTGCACATTCATTCTGTATCCACTGCTTGAGTGAGACTCGAAACTGCAAAGATGTGGACACACTTCCAAATTTCAGGTTTTCCCAGCCTACAAGCTCACAGTATTCAGAGTGAAAATGTTGGTTATTGTATGCATGGGGATCAAATGGGGCAGCATGATTGGCATAGTTAATCCTGCTCTGCCATTGGGCAACGCGTACAATAGAACGGGTTTGGGAGTGGTGCGCCCCGTCCACCGCATTGTATTTCTGAAAGGCCACCCTGTCGGCCTGGGTGAAAGCCATAATGAAAGTAAACCAGAGGTTTTAAAATTTTCTCCACTTTAAAGGATGAGAGTTTTTTTCTTTTACTGTTTAAGACAATTTTAATTAAAACCACAGCACAGTTAACACTTGGATAAATACAGTCTATATATTTCAGTCAGCTCAGTCTTTGTGCTCTGGATGAATTTGCCAGTCCAGCCAGACATGGACGAGTTGGCAGTTGCTATGAATGTTCTCCACTTGCAGACTATTTTTTATACGGTGAAACGAATAATTTTGAATTCTTTTGAGACATCTTTTAGTCTCCTAGCAGACACATTAGCTGCTATGATCATCATCCTGAAGGCCTCAGACATTTCTCTGGATCACACCGTGGTGTTCACCCTTACTCCATCAGACTTATGTCTGAGGTTTAAACAGGCAAACTTCTTTTAAAAATCTGAGTAATATTGTTCCAAAGGTGTGCTAATCATACACCATATTTTATGCCTATGAGTGATTTTAGCTACTTTAAGTACAAATAAATGTGAAAATCTCAGCAGAAAATAGATTTTTTGAAGTTGCATAACAGAAAATGTCTTAAAAGTTCTTCTTTTTAGTTTTATTGCTTTCAGGATTGTTAATATTAATGTTAAATATGTCCCGATGTACA
This sequence comes from Poeciliopsis occidentalis, assembly GCA_010883035.1. Lineage (NCBI taxonomy): Eukaryota > Metazoa > Chordata > Actinopteri > Cyprinodontiformes > Poeciliidae > Poeciliopsis > Poeciliopsis occidentalis. Next base: position 653,449 of record SZYC01004087.1, on the reverse strand, counting down.
AATGAGGTAGAAAAGCAAAGGCTTTTATGGGATGTCTTGTTTTCAAATGACTGTGTATAGTACAGAAACTTTACTTTCATTATAGTGTGCAAGGAAAATAACAAAGGATATGATGATTTCTCAAACATCTTAAGCTTAACAACTTCTTGAATATACACACACACACACAGAGACCCTGTTATTATTACAAAATTTCCTGTTGTAAACATCAGTTTAGTTCCTGTTTGCAATGAGAATAAACAAAATCACTCTTACATCTACAAAACACTAAATGTGAACTGAATTAACAAGCATTCTATAAGCTGCTGTGAAGAGCTCATTATTAGAAACAGATAAACAAAACTATCAATCCATGTTAAGACCTCATAAACTTATGAATATAATTATAAGCACAGTATATATGCACACATAAACCAGTAGCCTTTGGCTGTTGATGTTCTGTAATTTGGACTCATTTCCAGCACAGAGGAAAGAAATTAAATAACGTAATGTGATCATGGAGAGTTACCATAAAATGTCTTAGAGGCTACAATCCAAAGACAGAACATCTCCAGATGTTCTTCTCGTCTTAAATGGCTTGCTTATGTTTACACAATGCCATCTGTTGCAATATGCGCTTTCAGCAAATATGTGGTTTAATGAGCCATATGCCTGGATCGGCCAGCTTTCTGCTGTTATGTTTCTGCATTTCGCAGTAAAACAGGCTTCAGGCATGTATCACAGAAGAGTGGGGGGAAAACTACTTTCAAATAACTGTCGCTTAAAATGTCATTACAAGATTATTTATAAAATACTTGTCTGAATAACACTGGAAATATGAGTGAAGCCAGAAGTACCTGAAAGCTAATGAGAATGAAAACAGAGCAGGGAGGATGAGGAGAATATTCACAAATAGCCAAAACCTTTGCTGCAGTTACTTCATCAAAAATTAATGCGTAGATTAGATCAAACTTTTGGGTGGTGCAGTTCCCATTCATATACCGTTTCTCCAATGCTTCAGAAGTTCTGCATGACTATAAATACGCCTCCATTTGTGGTCTTTAATGAGGCAGTTTTGACAATCTAAATATGAAAACCACTGAAACAGACATGCTGGGGGGGAAAAAAAATACTCAAACGTATAAAATAATAAATATCAAACTCATTCTTTTATCTTCTTATCACAGACCTGAATCTTTCAAATTTCAGCTTAAATTTTTGAAGTGACATATCAACCTTGAAAATTGCTTCAGTGCAAAAGCTTTTAGAGGTTTTACTTATTTTTCAACTTATGGCATGTTATTTTTTTCTGCAGTAGCAGTTAGCAACCACTTTATGTTAGAACTGACATAGATTCTCTTCAACATGAGTCAGTTACTCATGAAAAGGTGATTTCATCCATGTTCTCTAAATGTTAGTGACAGGCCCAGTGGTGATTACAACTGGAAACATTCTGTTATGATCTGACAGCATTTACATCTGATTAAAATCAATTTATAATCAGATGACATTTGCAACACTTGGATATTTAACACGTAAAATGTGAGAGAAGATTTAACCACACAACAGCTGCAGCAGCACCTCACTTTTTATTAAGAAGCTGCTAACCTTTTGTTTGTAGCTCATTGTTGTGTTTTAATTTAAAAAATGCAACCTGTTTGTGATCCAAAGTGTTGTGTTTTTAAATTTTTTTTATTTGTTTGAGCATGAAATGTTTCACACCTGAATTGCTTTAATGTCCCATATAAAGATCCTGGTAAATAGAAAAGTACCATTACCTTTCTCTCAGTAAATTTATACCCTGTTTATCTTTTTGACTTACATGGAGGGAAATGTGCAGATACCAGAGTAGTACAAGAAAACTACTCTGGCATCTGGAAAAAGTTTCCAAGGTGGAATTTTGAATTAAGCATTTGATACTAAAACCTTCTTAAGTTGAATATATCTCGATATGCATGATATACAACCCCATTCATTTCACTTAAAAAGGGATTGAAAAACCTATTTATTTCAGTAACTCAGCTGACTAATTCACCAGATTTCCACGTCGGTGCATCCCTACTGCCAGGATCCATGCGAAAATGTAAAAACCCAAAATCTTTGTCCTCGCATACGTTACAGTCAAAAAATCCATCCTTTTCCCTGGGATAGTATTTTGTCTTCCTAAATCTCTGTCATTAATACTTCAACTTGAATCTTTTCTAAATTCGAGTGGATTTCCTGTTGCACATATGCAATGCGTCATAAAAGTCTCCCATGCGAGCTTCACATCGACCTTCTAATGAAAAAAACATGCAAACAGACTCACTTGCCTTTTTACACAGACAGATATAACTTTATGGTATAAAAGAAGTGGCTTTCATTTTTTCCCTCTCAGGAGGACTATAGAAGATTTGTCTCCATAAATATCTCCTTGAAACAAATGGAAAAGGACAAAAGGAAACGCAAAGAGCAAGAAACTTAAGTTTAATTGGTCTGAAATGACTCTCGCCTTTTCCTCCTCAGTCATTATCTACTCTTTCTCTTAAAAGTTGCTGAGATTTGTCAGCCTTTTTTGAGCGTACTAAAGGATAAAATAGTACTAAATCACTCTGTCCTCCAGGCGCAATTACAGTAACACACATAATAATAGAATGTCACAACCAACGCAACCCCTCACACACCTCCCACACATCCACATGTGCGACTACAAGACAAACACACTGTATGACAACATGGGAGCACACTAATTCAGCCACATCATTGAAAATACGTTTCTAGCACTGATTTGATCTCAGTGCTGTGATGGACTGGTGATCTGTTCCTCTGCGACCTTTTAAGGATTAAGTGTCCATAGAAATGGACGAGCTTGATTTTAATCAATATCTTAATCCAATCAATGGTGGTTAGTAAAAAAGAAAAATGTCCCATCTATATAATCTGTGGCAATGTTGTAAAGTATTTAACAGGTGTAGAGATATGTTCAAGAGAAGAAAAAAAAACTGTTGAGCAATCAGAATTTCCATTAATTACTCAAGTGTATAATCAAGCCCACACATTCAGATGAACACAAAAACACAGTGTGACCCGTCCCCTGGTATCATTATTTCTCCTGCTAATGTGCTCTTTAGAGGAATGATTTGTGTATGTGTGGTATAAATTAGCTCTGTCCGTTGGGGGAGAGCACAAGAGTGAGCAATATGTTACAATCTCTTTCAACACAAACACTCTGTAACCATCCTCAAGGCGGAGCAGCATGATCAACTAAGTTTGAGGAATACAGTATTTTATAAAAAAAAGTAAATAAAAAAAAAAACTTTGTATCTCTTTTAATTTTATCGCAACTGGCCAGATGACAATCACAACCTGCATTCTTTTCATTGAGATTTATTTGCCCATAAAAATCTAAGAGTACGCAATCCATTTGCATATCCATTCTATTGCGATGCTCCTAAATAAAACCCAGTGCAAATATTACCTACTAAGACCCCTTTCACACAGTCGGTTTTCAGTGAAATTGTAACTTTTTGTTGCGATCCAGCCATGTATTTAAACTTCTTCTGTGATCGGAGTCTCTCACGTCGGCACTTTATGAAACCAGGTCTCAAAATTAAAATTTCTGGGAACACACAGCACTGAGGTGTGAAGTACTATGCAGGTGTGAAAGCACACAAGTGCAGAACGCACTGCTGCAAGATTTGTTCTGCGCATGTGAAGACCTACACTCCCTAATTCTGGTCTTAATGGAAGACAGAGGAGAACGAGGTTATCTGGCGACACATCTGCAGTTTTCTACCAGCCAATGTGGGGTCCACAGCAAAGATGGAGGAAAAAAAGGTGCTCTGGTCAGATAAGCCAAAATTAAAATCTTTGGACAACATAAAAAGAGCGAGATGTAATTCTGAATATCACCATTAAAACAGCAACCGAAGAGGGAAATAATGGTTGTAAAATAAAGAGTAATTGTGGAATGGAGCATTTCAGATCAAAACACATGAATCTGTGAGAATGGTGCAGTCAAAGTCCAGACCAAATAATATATGCCAAAATGTAAAATTAAATGTTTACAGACAATATTCAACATGCAAAATATTGTCTCAGGGGAGACTGCGTATAAAGGCATGTCACTGAACAATTACACACTACATTGTATTGATCTAATACGCAATACTGAAATTCTAAAAGTATGCATGCTTTTAAGGACGTTGTAAAAAGAAGTTAAACCTATTGCTGTTCTCTGCTGCCTAAAAACTATTTCCATCAGATAAAAGTTATGCAAAATCCATAAAAAATTGCAACAAATCACAAGACCAGAGAGATGTAATATCCTTCTACTGTTTGTCAAGTTTTCAGCCAATAGCTCTGTGGTTGTCACCTTGATGTTGCTCTCTGCTTGCTATCTGTGGTGGTTGTTATAGTAACAACCAAAAGAAATGGGAGCCATTTTTGTGACAGGCTACTGGTACCAAAGTGCCTCAAGATTCAAATTAAAATCAGTTCTTTGTCTGTAATGTGCGACACAAGATTGATTCATCCCTCCAGGTTGGCAGTGTTGTCTTGCCTGAACAATTCACCATCAAAAAATTTGTTTGTATCAAGCAACTGCCCACATGTTGACCAAAAAAGGAGTTTTGGTCAAGCCCTGTTTCTTTTCAGATCAGTTGACCATCTTGTAAAGTGTCACTCGATGTGAAGTCAGGGTTTCTAGCTTCAGTGTATTTATCTCTATTCCAACTCAAAAGAATAAAGAGGGAACTTGCTGGAGTAAATTTGACGAAACGATGTATGATTCATGGACTACTTCAATGCCAAGGGCAGTCTATTTTTTTAGTTTTTACATTCAAAAGTCACTTGGCTTTGAGGAACCACATTCATCTGGTTAGAAGGCGCAGATTCTCTGACCAAACTAGTAACAGAGTAGCCGTGGACTGAATCCAGTTCCCTGTGGTGTTCAGCTTTTTTTTTTCTTCGTTTTTTCAGTTCTGCTCAGAATCAATACCCATATGAGCTCAAGTTTTACATTTTCCTCAATGACATAAATCAAAGCAGTACACATTGCATTTTTTGGTTTGTGAGCTTTCCTTTGGACTGATGCAACACCACTATAAATGGCTTTGGGGTCTGCCAGTAAATCTCTTGTTGCTACACTTCTTCTAAGCCTCCGAATAAGCCTCTTTTACGTTCATCTTTTTGTCAATATCTATCTATCAGGAAAATGCCAGTTTCCTTAATATACTGCCTTTTGGGCTCCATGATTGAGCCCGTATCTGCTATCAGGGGAAGTGTGAATACCAACTGCGCCGGAGGGCCAGTAGACGTCTGCTTCATTCTGTCCACAGAGGACCAAAGACTCTCTGTGTGGACGCATTTATGTGCTCAGTCAGCCGTGCATTTTGTGTGTGCGTAACCTGCTAGAGAAAAAGGAGCAATCCCTGTCACATAATCATAGCTGCTGAAAACACCACAGTGACAAACCAGGTCACGCATATACATGAATGTACGTGTGCACAGGCAGACACTTGGTCTTTGTGTCTTGAGTGACTGCTCTGTTTTTGCCTTTAGGCTGACAGTGACCTCTGAGTTGAGTCTTTCTCAGTGTGTGTGTGAGTGTGTGTGTGTGCCATGTGCTGACTTTACAGGAACTCTGAGCATCCCCTCTGGTTCTACCCTCCTTCATCAGTCCAAGCTCCGATGGGGAAAGAAATCCAGAAAGGCGCTATGCAAGTGTATGCAGATGGCACTATTAACACAGCGCAGGAGAAATATTGACAAAGTGGTAAACAAAAAGCAGTAAACATATTTGTGCCATTAGAGCGAAGAGTGTTTAATTTAGACAGCTTTTATAGCTACCCCTGCTGCGGTTATCACTCAGAGAGGAACACCTGCTCTCTGCTTCTGCAGGACGGAAGCAGGATGCAATCCTTCCTTTCAGAAGAAATGATCACATCCTTTACATTTTTTACATGATTACAAACAAGAACAATGTCTTCTTTTGAATTTTTTTTGAGGGGGTTATGGGTTTTAATGATACATAAACTAAAATGATTATATTTAGCAGTGCAGGGTCACTGTGTATGCCCCCGATCACGCCACTCCTCATGCTTGGCATGAACTAACAGAACTATGAAGTAGGTATGCAAACAATTCATCGATTTACAATTGATTGTTGACTAATGGTTTATTAGATTAACTAGTGATGCCTGCGTAAACCTTCTTTCAGTGTTGGAGTCTGGCTCTCTTCCAGCAGAGGCCACTGCTGGTCATCCCTAACTGGAGTCAGTTGATACAGAAACAAAGATGGCCATGCCATACAAGAACGGGAAACAGTCCAACCAGAGTTCAGTTTGGAATGCAAAGTGCACTTAATGTGGTTCTGTTTTGAAATATAAACACTCATCAAGTTTGATCTTAACAGCAGTCAAGCTGCATGATGAGGCAGAGTCCACCGAAAATGACTGATGTGCTGTGAATATGAAGATGTGATAGAAAAGCGAATGGCGTAAATACATTGCAACTTGACAGAACAAGATATGAAGCCAATAAGCAGTGTTGATTTTAGGTCTGTCTAAATTTGAGAATCTGAGAAAACCATAATTTTCTTTTCATTGTTAATACTATTTATGGTATTTAACACAACTGACATAAAAAATATTCAAATATAAGGATGTGCTTATTTTTTAAATTCAGCATATGGAAAATTTGGCCCTTTATGTTATGGAAAGACAATTAGCCCTTTTGAAACAAAAGAAAACTCATATATAAAAAAAATAGCTGCTTATCAATTAATCATTAGTCGATTGACAAGCTCAATCAACTTTAGATTAACTCATTAATTAATAAATTGCATGCCTCCTATAAACCCAGACTAGTGCTTGTGCTTCCTCACCTCTCTCCTCACCAGCAGTGAAAAGAATATTACATCCAAAGCCGTATTGTTTACAACAACAATGTGCAACAGGACTGAGCATTGTGCCGCGTTTATCAGCAGACAGAGCGAGTGCACTGGCTGCTGCAGTCACTGATAAAAGAACAGTAATAGTATGGCATGATAGTTTATCTGCATGACAGCCCATCTGTAAATAGCAGTGCAATATTTTACCGACAGCACAGAAAATCCCATGTGACCATGGTAGTGGTCTTAAACCTGATGAAGTCGAAACTCGTCGAGTTAGTGAACTTGTGCACTAACACTCCAAACCGAGTGAACTTTTGTATCTCGGCCTACACAACAGGCAAGCCTGTACATCTTCAAATACTGAGACTAATTTGGTGTGTGTGGGGCCCAGACCCTATGCTACACCCAGGAACTTATATTTTGCCACCATTATAATAATCAACCACAACCGCCCCATGAAAGTCTTGTGCCTGTTCAAGTCTTTTAGAGAATTATAAGCATGTTTCGACCATATGTTCATAAATGTATTTTTTCCCTCTGGAACTTAATTTCTGAGTACCTTTAATTAGTCTATCTGGGCTCCTTCTTTTGAGTGTGTTTCCATTGCGGGCCTTGTTAAAACCTGGCCTATTTATATAGATTGAGCCCCCTGATGCTGAACAGCTCCTCCTCCAGACCGAGTGCCACTGCAGTCCAGGACGCAGATCTCCACCCACCACGACAGAGGAATCCAAAATATAATTAAAAGCTGTGAAATCAAACTAATACAGCCGTTCTCTGAAATTTCTTTATGATGGTTATAGTTTAAAATCCACGGCTGGCCACTCCAAACTGAGTGAAAATGTGTAGGTGGGATGGATTTTAAATTCACTGAGCTCAAACTTCCCAGAGCTCCCATCTAGATAATTAGGTGTCTAACCAAAATCTAACAGTATAAAATCCTCAAATGATCAACAATAAACAGTAAGAAATAGTTTGATTTTACAAATATATATTCATCAGGTTGACACAATTATATTCGCTGTGTCTGCAAATATAACTACTGAATTCCATTAGTTTCACACAATAGTGCACTGAATTTTTAACATGTGAGAGCTGTTTGGTATCCTCCCATCATGAAGACCTTTAGATCACGGTAGAGCCAAAAATTTGTAACGTTACAGCAAAATCACTTTTGGGGGCTAAATTAGTATCCACTTTTGTCTGATATGCTGCAGTTGGGAGGAACAGTGCTCCAAAAAACAACCTTTGCGATGCATGATGGTGTATTGAAAAACATGCCTCAAAATCAGAAAATAGATTTTTGGGGAAAAAAACAAAACAATCCCTGTCTTTATTTGAGCCTCACTGGTGTATTTGAGTATATTCAGTGTATTCTGTTTAACACATTATTTCAACTGAAATGCATTTCCATTGTTTCTCTGCTTATGTTTTAAATAAAAAGGTAACGATGGCTTTGAATGCAACAGATAACTACAGCGCTTAGCGTGCTCTAGATTAGTGTTTTCCCCCAACTTCTGTTGCGTAAACTTTGTCCGTTCACTGACCAAATGAAATGAAATCCATCGCTCATCTGTCAATAACATCATTAATCTCTCAGTGTCTGTGCACAGCCTGTGTGCAGAGCGAACTCTAATTCCCCAGCTTCCTCTGTGTGTGCGTGTGTGTGTACTTTCTTATGAGTGAATGTATTTGGGAGTGCACAGAATACATACAGTACATCCAGTCATCGTGTGTACAAAGGGGTTCACATGTACACACCTGCTCCCTTGTGTGCGCATGCACGTTTGTGCATGTGTGTGTGTGTGCGTGTGTGTGTGTGTGCAGTGAAGCAGAACAGATGGCACTATGCAGATCATCACTTGCAATAATCGTCTGCTTTTCGCTACCTCATAATTATCCAGATTGGAGCTGTGTGCTGCCTGACAGCCTGACATATGATACATGCCATTCTGCGTGTCCTTATCATATTTGTAAAATGCAATATTCATTACTTGTGTGTATATTTCATATAAACACATTCATGGTAAAATGAATCCCATAAAATCAATCAGGTGTTGTAAAATTACAAACCTCAGATGATGATGTATTACACCGTCCTGTTATTTATAAAGTTATTCCAGAATGCACAGCAGTGTAAATCCATAACGTTCTCAGTTCTGTGCTGGAACTTCTTTTCACTATCAGGACAAAACCTGAAACATCTTGTTTCAATAAACAGATGACAAAGAAATTGTTAATACTTTTAAATGTGCCATTGCTATGTACTTTGTTCACTTTATGCTCAGTCACTATACCAAAGACTTACTCCAACAGAATTTATTGAAAAGATCTTAGTAAAACAGAAAAAAAATGCTGAAAAAAATGGGCAACATTTAGTGATGAGCTATATGAATAAATTGAGATTTTGTTAGAAGCCTCATTTTATGCTGAAAGTCACGCCTGATGAAAGAATCGACTTTGACGTCTAAACAGGCTTTCATATGATGACGACATGATTTCCTCTGAAGGAATTAGGAGGCTAAGTAAAAACCAGGGGCTGAGATTAACTCCCCAGTGTAAGACATGAACTCTAAGGTTAGGAGAGTCCAGCTGTTACATCCAACTGCTTCTTTGCACACGTGATAATGAGGGCCTCCATGCACATCTATATCCATGTTCTCTCTGCAGTTCTCCAAAATTTTCAGCCACGCTCTCCCCATCCCGCCTCACCTCTCTGTCCTGCAATATTCGCTACGGCACAGGAGGAAACCTCTGCAAAATGATTTATTATAGCCACTATCTTATATTCACACACACACACACACACCCAAGCACATGCAGGGTGTGATATATTGCTGGGAAGGTAGACAGTAGTTCAAGGGTAGGTGATTCGTTTTACAAACACTGAACACCAAATTACAGCTGCACGTGTAGATTGAAGGCAGGGTCTCAAACACACACACTCACCTATCACGCCATAAACATTAAAGAGCCTCTTATAGCAAAGTAGGATAGCAAAGAGCAAAAGGGGGCAGAACACAGAGAGCGGTAATGATGGCGCTTTAAAATGTTTCAAAAGGACAACAGTAAGAGCTCAGGTGACAAATTATATTGTGGGAAAAGATTGGCCTGAATTGAATTTTACCTTCTAAAAATAATGTATCTCAATATATATATATATATATATATATATATATATATATGGTATAAACAGAATATCTTTGCAGAAGACGTTCTAACTAAATCAGGATGATGCACTCAGCAGTCACTCAGACTTTTCTCTGCGAAATATGCAAAGTTTTCTCCTAAAACAAACATTAAACATTAACAGTAAAAGGGATTGTTGCAAAATCAATGACACAAGTCAAGCGTCTGTCGACTGTTGCTGCCTCCTCGTCCAGGATGCTGCATTCAGTGATTAAATCAATTTTAATAACAAGCTATTATCAAACTGAAGCTGTTTGATAATAGATTCAGTTGTAATGCATGTGTGATTGAATTGAATGAACTTTTTTGTGAGGCGCCTTGAGATGACTTGTTAATTGGCACTATAGTAATAAACTGCACTGAAGTGAAAACAGTTAAGTTTGACTTGACATCATTCCTAGATTCAAGTCATGACTTAGATCTGAGAATGACTATGCTCTTTTTTTACATGACAAACATTAATCCACTCATTTTCTCTATCTACTTAATCCTCTTCAGGGTCATAAGGGGCTGATGTCTATCTCCAGTAGTCAACCGATTAGAGCTACACTCAGACAGAATGTCACTCCATCACAAAACAGAAAGAAAGAAATATACTGGCTAGAGGAGAAACATAATTATTTTTGCTTTTAATTGTAGAGATGTCTACAGGAAATTATATAATTAGAGAAATCATCCAAAAAGAACCCAATGAAGGACACAAAATGCACTTTCTACGGTTATTTTCTGAAATATTAACACTCAACAAGCTCCTTGAGTGTCACCTGAATAGCGCTCATTCAGCCGAGCATTATGGCAGAACAGTGTCAACATCTCAACCAGAAATTACTGATGTGTTACGAGGTATCATGCAGAAAAATTGTAACATGACTGTACTTCCGTGTGAGGATTTCTCTGTTCATGGAAAATGAAGTGTCTCACATATTTTATTCTTTCCTCTCTCGCTTTCGTATGCAACAACCCAGGAGGCTAACGTTTCATTATATTTCATAGATATGTCTAAGTTTAATAATGAGGAAAGCAATTTTTCTCGTCAGTCAGTATTTAACACAATATAATGTTAAAATTTAATTACATCACTCAAATTTAGAGGAACTCGTTAATCGGTATCTTGTATCCCTATTTGGGTGCAAAGTCAGGACCAATGCAAAGTCCAGAGCTTTCATCTGTGGAAACTGAAAGAATTGGTCCTATACAAGCAGCACAACTGGTTTACCACTGACTAAAAAAACTATTTCAATACCTTTTTTCAGAGTGTGCAAATGAATGAACAGAACAGCATTAAGGGCAGTTCTAAAGTAAATGATGGCGTTTGGTATTAGGGTGGCTGAGGCTGTCTGCTGTCTGTTTGGTTTTAACTGGCTGCCCCAGGCTTTAATTTAAAAGTCAGCCTTACAGAATCCGCACACAGACCAAGCCAAGCGAACATATGCAGGCTGGCTGGAAATGGCTACTGTAGAGGCCCGAAAGCCACACAGTCCAGCTATATAAAAACTCTTTCCCAGAGCTACATAATCCATCAGCAGCTCAGAGCTGCATTCGGAGGGGGATGGTCACAGAGAGAGCCTTTTGTAACCTGCTTCTTTTGTTTTCATTTGTTTCCATCAAATTCCACTTGTGTCAGGATCGATTGAATCCACTGAATGTGAAGCCATGCACCCTAGGGTCATGTAAGCAGCCACTACACCGCAGTGCTCTACTCTAAAACACACATCAGCCCTCTCTGAGTGCATGTGGGAAAAAAACAGTGAATGGTTTTTGCTCAGTGCAAAAACGTGAACTTCTTTCTAAATATGACAAGCATGCATCTCGGCAATCATTGAGGTTTGTTGAAATCCCGATTCAGTGCAGGAGCAGTTTTGTGCAAACTGTAGTCAGGAGATGTTGCCTCTGTGTGTATGTGGCTTTCTGAGATGAAGAGACTGCCCCTTGTCCCGACAAATGGGTCAGCATCTAAAATGCCTTTGTGACCCTGCTGTCACATCACATACAAGTCTACTGCAAGATGTGAGCAGTGTACGCGTGAAGCAGTGTGTACCATCTCAACCCCTGAGACCGGTCTGGATGAAGATAGGGAGAGAGACACAGGTACAAGATAAAGTCATGGTGAAGAGTACATTTTTCTTTACTTTGTTCAGAGATCTATGAATCAGGGAATGTAGAACAGAAAAACTTGCTCCTGCCAACTGTTCAGGTATGTTAAGATCACACAAAGGAAAAAAAAAACATCAGCAACAATCCAAGAGGCAACCCTGACTGCCCTCAATCTGGAAAGTGTTATAAGATCGAGAACTCCCCATTTTCCCAAACAGAAAAACTAAAGACAGTTGCCAAATTAAAGCCCAGCTAAATCATGCCAAGGTCAGACCATACAATGCTTGAAGAAAAAATGAAATACTCTCCAGCTCTCTCTGCAAATTGGAGAAGTTGCCAGTACAAGGACTTTCCTCTCTGAAGTGTCCCTGACAGGTTCGTAAAGTTACATTGGGAGCAGTCAATGCATTTTTGAACAATGCACTGCAGACAGACAAATTACTATAGCACTACAAATAATTTGCATTTAAGCAGAGCAATACAAATATATACTTATGTTCTCTTCATAATTCCTTTTCTTCTTACCCCTCAGCTTGGCAGATCCATCTTAAATTATCATAAATTGTTTTGGATTTTTCCATGGTCCCTTTAATTTCTTTGGAAACAGAAACATAATAAAACAAATTGCTTCATGATGTTGTGCCACTATTTTTGTTTCACATTGTTTCAAACAAAAGGGATAAGTTTGAAGCTTAGTTTTGTTGCTTGTATCTCTAACTCTTGATGTTTTTCATTTTTCATTTTCTCTTGGAAAAACTCATTCTCTTGGAAAAACTCAGTTTTTCCAAGAGAATGTTTGATGGACTGATAACTGACAGGAAAATCAGTAATTTAACTGGCGTCTCAAAAGTTGGTGGTCCCATTTAGATAATCAAACTAAAACCAACCAACGCACATGATAATACGAGATCTGAACAGGTCAGTGCAAAATTTCATAAAATTAACTTTAGTCCTTTCACGTTGATCACATTCACTCCTGTTCCTTCAGCTTTTTTTATTTGTTTTCACAAAGAGATGTAATTAAGTATAGTTAAAATTATGCAAATAGAATTAGTCATTTATTGGTTAAATTCTCAAGTTCCCTTCAGTTGTAGCTCATCTTTGAAGTTTCCTAAAATGAACGAGTAGAGATACAGAGAGATTGATGAGAGAGATGGTTTGCTTCTTCAACTCGATCGGCTCTGCGCCCACTAACTGACATGGACTGAATTTATGTAGCTTTTTTTTGACCACACTTTAAAAAGTCTAATGCTTTTCTGACCTATGAACATGTGAAAAGAGTTGTGCCAAACGCAACACTTTTAGAAACAAAACTGCTACTGAGCAAATAAAACTGAAAGCATGTTGATATTTGAAGTTTTACTGAGATGTTTAAAGTGAAATGAGATTAACAAAGCCGGTTAAAAGGAAAATGTATTTTTTACAGTTTCTTCAGGTGATTAAACCAGCAAGAGAGTGTGAGAATGTAAGACTTTCAGCAGATTACAAGGAAGCTGAAGGAACTTCTGCAAAGTAGCTCAGTTTTATCTTCCAATCTCAATCATAGAAAATGATTGAGATTGGAAAACTTTAGTGTTTTGAAAATCTCAAATATTATACATACTGCTGTTTTTATACTGCTAACCTCTCTGACTAATGTTCTCATTTTTTCTGTTTTTAAACATTATTCAAACCTTGTTTGTTGTGTATAGTTGTGTGTTATTGCCTCTGCTATTATAAATAATTGGCAACTGCTCTGTGCAAGAAAGCTAGAAATAATATTTTTAAGCCTTTGTTTAATATCTAATATTGGATTTTTTTAAAAAAAGAAATTGGAAGTGGGCTAAAATCAATACTGGCAGTTTTACAAGAAGTTAAAATTGGAATTTGGCCACAAGATTTTGGTCAGTACATTCTTAGGAGAAAGTCGGTCGATGAAAGAAGAAAAGGGAAACACCAGATGCAGAGAAGAGAAGGCAACCCCCCCCCAAAAAAATAATAAAGACTTTATGTTAATGAATTTATATCAAGTCCAGATTCACAGAACAACTGGGAAGAAAGATGAAAGAAGAAAAAGCGAAAGATCTTGAGCCAGGTTTGGTGAGCAGAGGGTGTCAGGGAATGTCTCTGTTCACTCAGCTTAATTGACAGATTAAAATCTGATCCTGATGTCCTGGTTTAGCCACTCTTTCTAATTCTCCTCCTCTCTCACAGCCGTCATCTCGGCTCGGCTGATAAATTCTCCTCCCTTTCCTGAGAGCTGTGCTCAATGAAGCCTGCAGCTGTACAGACATGTTCATTCAGCTCCCATTTCAGACCATAATCAGCAGAAACTGTGATGAGTGACCCAAGCAGACAAACAAATAATAACTCTGGAGAATCATTTGTCATCTTGGGCCCTGTTCGAAGCGACTACTGACCTGCTCTTTGGGTGATCCAATCAGCAGGAAACAAATGCTAAATGCAGCTGTCAAAGACTGTCTCACTACATAACTTGATTGATGCTTAAAGTAATGTTTGATGGCCTGATAACTGACAGGAAATCAGTAATTTAACTGGCGTCTTAAAAGTTGGTGGTCCCATTTAGACAATCAAACTACAACCAACCAACTCGCATGATAATACGAGATCTGAACAGAACATCATAAGACCAGATCTTATCTTTTATATGAGTCTCATAAACTGCCACCGTGTCAAATAACTGCCAATTATAACTGCCAGAATCCAACTCATCATCATATACCGTTACCTTCAATGCGACTATTTTTGAGGTTTCATACAAGAGCAACAAGAAAACAAAATATCTCTTAATGGTTTTGACATAATTGCAGCAAACAGTGAAACGGGTAACCGGAGGCAACCATAGAAAATGTTCCAGGAGCTTCTGTAAATCTCGAGCTTTTTAGCAATTATATAGAGCTGACAGAGAGATGGGGATTTTAGGAGAATCAACTTTTTAGAATGTGTGGCCCGGCTGGTTATTCATTCGTCGTGCCACTTGAGTGTTAAATCTTGTGTAGATTTTAACTGAAGCACTGTGTTTAACATGAATGTCTGATATGATAACAAAGCTCCCCTGCCTTCCCTGTAATTTAAAGCTCCATTAGTCAATTTTGTGTCAGTGACGGAAATCAATTAGCTTATTCTCACCACTCCAGCCTGCAGCCCTGCTTAGCTTTCAGTTCACTGTTTGCTTCCTCAGTCTGTAACAGCGACTCCTGACAGCTCATAATGACCTGGTCTGCCGCACACTCACCAGGTATCTCCTGAACATTAGCTCATCCAAACTGGTGAGAGATGGTGCTGATAAGCCAAAACATTACGACCCCTTTAAAATATGTTTTTGGATTTCGTGGGTTGAGTCATGGAAATCTAAAAGTTCTTTGCTTGCTGTTTAAGCCTTGTTGTAATAATCAGCTCTGGTTTTGTTCCTTCTAGTTCTCCTGTTATTTTGCAGAAAACTCATTAACCTGCACAACCACACATCGTTATACAAAATGCTCCAAACAGGTCACACGGTCCACTAAGTTGATCACTGTCAAAATTCCTCAATGAAAACCTTGTAATACATTTTTCAGTCTTATTGTCCAGGCCTGCTAGCTATGAATGTAAATGTTCAGTTGCCATTTATAATCATCATATCCAAGATAGTTCATGTCTGATGCATAGCTCAATATATATCAAAACTCTTCTTTGGACATTTATGTTGTTAACAATTTGTACTTCCATTATTGTAACATCTAAAACTTTATGATTTTTCAGTGATAATATTCTTAAGTATGATTTATTTTCAGCATTTCTTTGTTCTATTAAAAAAAAACCTTTGAAATGTTACAAAGGTCTTTATTTATGCTTAGCTGAGTAGGGAACTGATGTGCTGTTTTTTCTAGTTGATCGTAAAATCAGGAATTAATCAGCTGTGGCACAGTCACACACACCTAGACACGCACGCACCCACCCACCCACCCACCCACACACACACACAC
>SZYC01004087.1:626153-636948 GCA_010883035.1 Poeciliopsis occidentalis | reverse complement strand
TACACACACACACACACACACACACACACACACACACACACACACACACACACACACACACACAAACTTTGCATTCACATGTGTGAAAAACCTGTTCACAGTCTCATCATGCACATGATAAAATAATTGCCTTCCCAAACACAGTGTCCTGCTCAGTATGCAATTTCAAATGTTGGATTGTTCTAATGCATACAGATGCAAACATACTAGATCATATGAAGGTAACACAACAGTCATTCTAGTTAGGGTCGGACTTCGGTCCTCAAAAGAACCACATCCTAATAAAGTAATCAAATATAAAAGGATCATGCTGATCTGCTGAGAACGATCCTCCCATCAAAATTACTGCAGACAGACATGTATTTACTGGCTGATTGCTGAATTCACACACACACACATTGATCTACACGCACACACACACAAACAGACACACACCTACGGAGTGTACCTGAGTGGGACCTTGCTTCAATTGAGGTCACTAATCCGTTTCCACAGTGATGGCCTGCCAGTAAATCAAAGCACTAAGCTTTGCTGTTCATGCAATGGTTAGTCTCTGCATCTCTGCATAGTATTAGATTCAAACCGCCTCCAGTCTTTTTCTGATTTACTTGTTCCATCAATCCTTTTGCCCTCTGTTTTTATTTTCTCTCGACACACATTGTTCCTCCCTCTCTGCCTCTTTAACATTACTAGAGTTTGTGTCTGTGCGGTTTGAAGGGCACCTGGATGGATGAAGACGCAAGAATGCTATAAACGAGCACAGGTAAGCTTCGCTTCCACAATAAGCAGGTCATTTTGGCATAACCACTGGGACACTTTTGTGTTAAATGTGCTTCAGTTATTTGCAAAGTTCGGACTCTTCCCTTTAGAGCACAACTGAGATGCAGAAGTTGCACATCGGTGTGTAAAAAACCCATAGATACCAGGGAAGGAGATTTTCAGGGTTTTCATATGAAAGGGAAAACCAGACCAGTATCACCCTATTATGCAAACCAGTGGTTGCTTACTTTGTAATGTTAGATTGTGGGCTGTAAGTACACACTGATGTGGCAGTGAGCAGTCTCTGTTTGGTCTGTGCAAAATGTCAAAGGGGAAGAGTAGCACCTTTATTAGAGGATCGCTGGCAGAACTGCTTAGCATATCTGTTTCTATCTTAATGAGCAGAATAATATCACTCATTGCTGATTTATGGATTCTACAAACGTTATGATAGTCTACAAACTATGAAGTCACAAAATAAAAGTACAGAAATGTGGTACAGTCAATCAGCATTTTTATCCATCCTATTCCTCGTGGTGTTGGTGAAAGATTGGCTCCAGTAACATAGCAGAAGTTCCAGTAAGAAGGTTTGTTTTGGCAGCTAATTACATGGTAGTGGCTGTATTTTGCACTAACTGGTGTACAGTTTAGCTGTCCATCTTGATAATCACACAGATAGCCCTGGTAAGCTCCCATACTGCTTGCACTGTGTGTGGTTGTATCTGTAAAGGCTGCATGATATCAGGAAAATGGTGCGCTGTATGTTGCACTAATGATACAAGTTGTGATAAATAAACGAAATGTCTTTCTGCTTTGGGTTCATAGCAAACATAGAGTCAAGGTAATGAGTTCCAGCTGCTGGAAAGAATTTAATCAAATGTATTATTTCCATCTGAACAGCAAGATAAAAACAAAAGTAACTTCTGGCGTACATCTGCTGTTTTGGCAATGAGAAAACTTAGATGTAGTTTCTTAATGACTTGACCTCCTTATCACCTCCTTACCTTCTAAGACTTTTTATGCTGCATTAAAAAACAAGGGTCAACAAATTAATTACTGGCACAGTTATCCATAATGCACTCTACTTAAAGAATTTGCTAACACTCATTGCAGTTCAAGCAGGTATTCTAGATAAGCCCAGTGTATGCTTTCTTACTGCTACAGTGATAAGTTTGTGATATACTGTGCAGCTGTAGAATCTCTAATGAGATTAAACGAATGTGTGTTGAACATGCACATGAAGTGAAATGGGGTTATTCCAGCATTGCATTGCTCAGTTTATATATTTTTCCAACATATGGGAAACAAGACAAATGCAGCGCCTCAATTTGAAGCAGCCATGAAAATCGATCTCTGCTTAAAAAATAAAAAATAAGAGATTCTTCTGGTTGATTTTTGTTTTTTTGTATTCGGCTGTTTTTTTTTACTCATACACCCTGTAACCACAAACAGTGGTAACAGGAATAACCCAACCCGACTACGACAACATATTGTGTAGCATGTGTTTAAGAAACTGAAGGAAGTAAATTGAACCTTTGTCGTCTACAAATGAGAATCTTTGCTTCGAGTTTATGAAAAAAAATGCAAACATAGTGCACAGTATACAAACACTGTAAATGGGTGCTGTTGAATGGTTGTTGTTGGCTCAGGTTTGGTCTTAAATGTTTGTTTCTGTGCTTTCAGTCATAAACTACCATTGCTTACCCAGAGCCTGGCTGGCTGCCTTGATGCTAATTACCCCATGGAGCTGCAGCCTGCCATAACACAAGCTGGGATTTATAACAACTGAGTCCAAGGCTACTTAAAGAGTCTTATTGGGTTAGGGTGGATGACAGGGAGTCAATACAAAGATTTTTGAAAAAAATGTTTTTACAGCATTTGCATTTTATTCCACATTCTGTTTAAACAAAAGCTCTACTGGAGCTAAACAGCTATTTTAGAGGGATGTGTATTCTTCCAGCGTCAGGTGTGAAGTAATTTAATAAACACGCCTCCGATGTTGCTGACAATGTTATTTTCAGTTTCTTGTGATGTTTTCTGCACAAATTTATCAAGGGACAAAGAAACGTCTCACAGACTGCTGTTGTATGTATATTCACATCATCTGATAAATTGATAACTGCACAGCATAAACCATGTCAGGTCTTCTCTTTATAGCTGCTTTAATTTGTACACATTGATTTGGCTCCATTACAATGTGGTTCTAACTAAATGATGAAATGTTATGAACAGAAGTTTTAGTTAAAACTAATTTTTTTTAAAAAGCTTAAAAAGTCTAAAGAAAGAAATATTTAGGAAGAAAACAATTTACGATTAGATACTGTTTGTTAGATGGTTCTATAGTTTACAAATTTTATTGTAGCTATAAACAGATAAAATACCAGCTAGACAACATTCATTCCATATTCATTTAGTTTGTTTGTAATTTACAATAGGTTTTACAATAACATACATATGTATAATTTAAATAGTAAGTGGTACTTTAAAACAAGACTGTTTTCTACATGTAATATGCAGCAGCAGCAATAAAGTTTACTTTTAAGAGTCTCTTAGACCGGTTGCTGTGCCGCCAAGATTATATTTGAACAAAACACACAAGTTTTTTGTTAGTATTTGAAGGGTTTTTTACCACTATTGTCAGATTACTCTTCCAGTCCATGTAGATTATGATCAACCAGTAAAGAAATCAACAAATCAGATTTTTGAATGCTGAATCACTCAGTCACCAAGTCAGTTAGTTCTACATGAACCTAAGCGCCAGCTGAGAAATCAGCGCACCACCAGCTTTACAAGCATGCAGATTATGTCAAAGCAAGCAACTGATTGCAACAACCAGAAGTTGACTCATTTAGTGGCAACAAGAACACTGACCATCAGGACTAAATCAAAGAAGGAGTAACGGAAAATGTTTAGAATATAAAAAATAATCTTGCAAGTCAAAGTCTTTAGGCACATCCAATACCCAATAATACCCAATATTTTAGATCAAAGCCCTACATTGAAGCACTGACTGCCCAGCTTTATCAAACATGAAATAATACTGTTAGAAAGAAATTCATTTTTAGCTTCATGCAAAAAGTTAACTGAATTTATCTTACAAGAAAACCTGAGATTTGTTAATATTGACATACATGCATGCACGTAAAGAAGAAAGACTGATCAAATTAAGGAGGGGGACATTACAGGCTGATATGTGTCATGCCCAGGTGTGTAAGTGTGTGTCGAACACATTTTTCAAAAGGCACTTGTTATAGTAAAATCCTTCTGCTTATTCCGGCAGAGAAAATGTAATTATCATCTGAGACTACAGTCACATCCGCGTGCTGCTTATTCAAATGAAATGCATAAATGAAATCAACCTGTCTGAGGGAATAATTAAAAAGAGTGAAAAACTAGCTGAGAAAAGTGGCTGCCCAAATGTGCCAGCATGTGTGTGTTTGCACTCACGAAGCTGAGTGGGCAGTGGGTGTCATGCTACATTTGGAAGTCAGCTTAATTGGTTGACTTTCGCCTCACCGCTGGCATTAAATGCAAAGAGTGGGCGCAGCAGCCACATATGTTACACAGGAAGGTATTAATAAACAAGGAAGTTCATTTTCATCTAAACAATCTGCGTGCAAAGTGTCAGGGAGCTCACAAAATGCACAGAAGATGACTGCTGCTGAGTTAAATGCATAAATGCTAAAGTAATTTTTTCTTTATGTGTATGCACATGCAAACACACACACATAGTAAGTGCCATCATCCTACAATAAAATGCTTAAATATAATCATATATTTATGATTATTGTACCAAAAATTCCTTCAATAATAAATTGTTACAGTTTTTGATAAATTATTAATAAACCTGAATTATTCATATTTTCAAATCATGTAGTTTTTTTCATTAGTCCATATTTTCGGAGCTGCAATTTATTTAAAAAAAATACTTAAAATGTTATCAACTCATCAATGTAATATCTGATGAGTTTTGATCCTGAACAGCCAGCGACGTCTCTGTGGGCAAAGACTTTTGTCAAGTTGCACCTCAAACACAAAGCATGTATGAGCGAACGGGAGATGTCAAGGTGCTGCACAGTGGTGCAGTTGATAGTACTATTGCCTTGCAGCAAGAAGGTCCTGAGTTTGAATTCTGGACCTTCCCCAGAGCCGCATGATGTTAACATGTTTTCCCTGTGCATGCCTGGGTTCTCTCCTCAGACTCCGGCTTCCTCCCACAGTCTGTTTGGTTAATTAGTCTCTAAATTCTCCTTAGAGAATGTGGGAGTGTCTGTATGATTGTTTGTCCTGTCTGTGATGGACTGGTAATCTGTCCAGCCTGCCTTTCGCCTGTTGACCGCTGAAGATAAGATGGCACACACTATTCGAAGTTCATGCAGCACATCAATGCAGCTTTTACAGTTGCGCCTGTTCACGTTCACGGTGAGTATCGCGCAAGCGGTGAAGCTTTAAAAGTTGGTGTGTATGTCCATTCGGTGTGCACACTCCCTCGCTGAGTTCAATGCGTCAACGATAAACTCAGTTTAACTTGTGAGTTCAAAACTGATGCATGTAGATATCCAATAACTCCAACCCACAATTACAATCAAACCACATATTAAAATGTTTTTTTATGACAACCAAACTCTTCTGAACAGAGAAAATGCAGACAATTGAGAGTGGATTTGTGGACTATTTCATGTGTCCCTGAAAACCTTCCTTGGTAGCAGAAACGCTCCCAAGGAACACTGGAAAATCCCCCACCCTCACACATGAACGCACAAAACATATGTGTAATAGAAGATAAGGGTGAAGTGTGCCATGACCTAACTTTTATTCTGTGTGATTGAGTTACATGAAAACGGAGACAAGATGAAAAGAAGGCTGTTTTCCCTTTTGGTGATTTGGTCCGACAGCGCCACAGTCATAAATTTTACTGACTGCAGGGTAAGATCAAGAATGGGAAACATGTGTGTCACTACTTCAGACACAGAAAAGTGGAATAAAAGGATGCATTCACTTGTGTTAAAGGTCTCGAGTGGCTGCTGCTATGTAAAATCAATTAAATAAACAAACTGAGGAACGATATCTTCCAAGACTGGTGTGGAGCTCCCGCCGCTCCTCCTAAACCGGCAACAAATCATGAAACCAAAACTGGTGAGATAAAAAAAACAAAAAAAAATGCAAATATAAAAAGCTGAGAAAGAGAGAATGTCAAGAGATTCATAACTATTCAAACATAAGAAAAAATATAGATGTATTCTTAATCATATGGAGGAGAGTGTGCTGATTCAGCAACAAAGACGGAGACTCACACAGCCAGGAAATGGAAAAACTGTTTAAACTGAAAGCATTAAGCAGCGGTTACCACATGCGTTTCAATCTGTGACCAAATGTGTGTGTGTTTGACATGCAAAAACTTGTTTGTGTGTCCAACGAGAATCACAGCAAATTTGTTATCTGACCAAAGATGCATTGCAGTGCATTAAAAAAAAGCATAGATGTCTGGGCAGGTCTGTCTCTGACACACACAGACAGGTCACACACACCCTTCCTGTAAGATGACCCCACAGCCTGTTGGGGGTTGTAACCTTCGCTTACCAGACGCAACCTCACAAAAGAGCTGAGTGGAGGGAGCAGAGACGGTGGAGCAGAAGGAGGGGGGGTCTCCTCAGCGTATGGAGGGCATCTATGTTTGTTCTCTGAGCTTTTCCAACACAGCTGAATGTCTATGATTTTCCTCAGCAGATTAATGTCCGGGGTTATCATTCTGTCTGATCCCTCTCCACTCGGGCTGCTTTCACACATGCACTGCGGCTGTGAAAACGCTGGTTGTTATGATCTCAGTCAGAGGATTCACCTGAGCATCCAGTCGCTCACAACTCCTTGGGCAAAACTCGCCTCGTCTCACTTTACTCTCTCTCCCGTGAATCTACACTTTCCTTGTAAAGTTTGCAGCAAGAAAGCAGAAAGATAGAAAAAAAGTGACCACTGTTCATTAAAAAATAAACTCCATTTTGTAGTTGAGAGTGATTTGATCTGAGTGAATAACTGAATCAACTGAATATTTATGTATGTTTATGTCTCATTATTTAATGACAAACTGATTGTACATAATTCATTGTTTTTAGACTAAAACAATTTGTAAAGATAACATATTTTCTTAATTTTACAGCTTTGGTTTACATCAAATCATTAACATCTACAAAACCATAAAAAAATAAAAATAAGTTTGTTTAGTTCCAAAAAAGAAGTGTTGTTTGATTTTCTGTGACAGTTTGAATAAGCAACTCATAGAAACATGGGTTTTAGTCTCTATTCTTTTATGCAAGACAGGAAAACTATTCGGTAGCAAAACCGAATGATGTTGATCTTCTGTCCTGGACTATATAGCAAATATTGCTGACAGGAAAACAAAGAAATACATGAATGCATTGTAATAGCAAAAAACAAACAACAGAAACAGTAAAGACACAAAAGCAAACCTAAAAAATGTTTTCTGAGCACCACTGTGTTGAAAAATGCATAATTTAAGCCAAGAAAGTAAAATTAAATGTGAAAATAATTTGGGTCTATGGACAATATCGAATGTGGACTACATAAACTGGAAATGATTCAAATGATTTAAACAAATTGGCTTGTGAATATTAAACAACATGCATCATGGCCACTACCTACAGCATAATAAAGAACTGGTAATTTTTTTGCTTTCAATAATGTGCATATAGATAAAATAAAGGTTTGCTGAAGTGAAAACAGTGGGAACTATTTGCCAACGATATGGACACCTTTTAAAAAAGTATTGATACGAGCCGACGCACACACACGCACACACACACATCACGACCTGGTGCTCATGGTTCCTTTTCCCATTACGTCAGTCTTGATTTCCCCGAGAAGCCAGATAAAACCACAAAGGAGCCAGGCTGTACTGAACATGTCCTCTGGCAGTGTGTAACGATACACACACACACACACGCAAACAGTGTCATAAAAAGTATTTGACCCTTAACAGATTTCTTTTGTTTTTGACTTTCTGTCACACTTCAACGTCTCTGACCAAACAAATCTATTAATGATAACCTGAGTACATGTAGAGCCCAGTTATTGAATTAATACATCATTTATAAGGGAAAACAGCTTTCAAAACCAACCTCACGCGAACTGTAAAAAACAATTGCTCCTTAAATCTAATAGCTGGTTTTGCCATGTTTGGTAGCAACAGCTTCCATCAAGCGACTGAAAACTGGTGAGGCTTTTGGGCAGGAGTCGCCTCGTTAAGATGACATCACAGCATCTGACTGGATTCACATCTGGATTATGACCATTTATGTCTTTTTTTTAGCCATTCAAAGGTGGAGTTGCTGTTGTGCTTTCTATCACTGTCCTGATGCATAAAGGGAGCTTAACTTTAAGGCACAAAAATCCTTCGTTGTTTCTTTTTGTGGAGGAAGCAGAATTAATGACTTTTGCCAGATGTGAGACGGGACTCTGTGTTGTTTTTAGTCGGCACAGGTTTTGGGCTTAGATCTCTCCTCATAAAGGCCTTTTTTTTTTTTTTACTACCGATTGTCTTTTTTATTGGTAAATCAAGAACACTAAAACTGAGGCAAATATTCAGTGATGTCTTGATGCGATCCAGGAATGGTAGGTCAGCCATTTCAAACTTTAGTCATTTGTGCTGGTTTTCACTGAGGTTCAGAAGCATCCCAGACCTCAGAATGATCTTTTTACATTATGGAGGACCTGTAGCATCCTCTTTATGAGACTGCTGTACAACAACACAGTGTCTTCAGTCAGAGGCTCACTCAGAATAACTGTAATACAGACAGCTACAGGAAATATTTCTTAGAAACTTGGGTAATATAAGTTAAAACAATATTTTAATTCTTTTTGGGGAAGTATTTCTGAAATAAATTTAGCATTTTCAGAACTTAAGAGCTGCTTGTGACTATTACTTTAAATCTGTAACTGATGTGTTGATTTTTTTGATTAATTAGCCTACTTTAGGTTACATGAAAGTTGTATAAAACTGGCAGTGATCTGGCCTGGGTGTAGTTCTTATAAAATGTCATTAATCCGAGTTAATTTATGATTTAACAATTACCTTTTCATGTAGAAAAAGTTTGGTTTGGATGGTGTTTTTTCTTGAATAAATTAAATAAAATTGACTATTGGTATGATATTTAAATATATTTGTCAATATGAAACACTCAATTTTTTTTATTTAATCTTCATTTATATTTGCAATGATCACCACTCTGCCTTGCCTCTAGTCACTTTCTGTTTTCAGAAAGAGTTTCATCATATGCAGTCTTATAGAGCTGGCTTATTGTGACAGTTATCTGCTTGTCTTGTCCCCCTTCAGCTGCACTTTGTGTTGTGCTACCTTGTGACATCTGCAGGAGTGATGTCTGACATCATGCAGTTGCAGACCACCATAATCCAGTGAGTGCAGCTCTCTAGATAAGGACTTTACCATCACACAGACACTCAGCTTTTATCTAAGGTTGGACATTTTAATAAAGAAGTCCGATTCATAGCGGTGTGCTCCATGCAAGATAGCACTGGGTCCGGTTAAAAGAAAGTAGGAATTAAGCAGCTGAAGAAACGGAGGAAATAAGGAGAGAAGTGAAATAAGGAGGATGGGAGAGACAGGAGGAGCAACAGAGAGCGAGAAGAGGAGGTGTGTTTGCAAACCATCTGGACTGAGTCTCTGATAAGAAACACTTTGTCAGCAAGCACCTCATCACTCACGAGCTTCCTCTTTTCTCCCTCTCTTAGCTTAGTGTAAACTCCTCCGAATCTGTTTGGAAACCTCCCTGCTCTCATATCGTGCGGTCCGAAAGTGGAGGGAAACAGTGTTGCAACTTTATGGTGGAATAAATGGGGGCAAACAGACTTCAAAAAGGTACATTTTTCTAATCTACTCTACAATGAACCGACAAGGGAAGAAGCACTTACGGTTGTGTTCTGAACATGGAAGGAAATGTTTGCTTTCTTCACCACCCGTTTGTCCACTCAATACCAAGTTCTTCAAAGCAAATATTTACTGCTACATAATCCATGTCGTGGTCCAGCTCAGTTTTACTGAGCATGAAGCAACATCAATTAAAATTGGAGTATTTGTTTTTAGTACATACTTATTAAGAATGCACAAGTACAATTACTTGCTGTATTACTACTCACTGTATCCAACTGCACAAAGATTCTTGCTTCTCTTTTTGTTTCTTGTTGCAAAGAGCCACAGCAGTAAGTGAGCAGATATATCCGTCATTCTCAAGCTTTCCACACTGAAGCAATACAAGAATGCCTGGTAATGTTGATATGTAGGAACTTGAAGGCCTGCATTTCTCTTTTACATCAGCAGGACTGAAAGGGTTTGGGGTTTCCGTCGAAAGACATCCGGAGCGATGAGTGAGCGATGGAGCTAAGAAAAGTCAAATGTGAACAGGTTCTACTCAAGTACCATCGAGTACAGAGGTGCCCAAATTTGGTCCTGGAGGGCCGACATCCCTTATGTTTAGTTCTCTCCCTGGTTTAATGCACCTGTATCCAGTGATGGCTCATTACAAGGCCTAAGAAGAACACGGACATGCTGAAAAGGTTGTTGCTACCACCAGGGAGAGAACTAAAATGTGCAGGATGCCAGCCCTCCAGGACCCTTGATCTAGTGTTTGAACGGTCATTGAAGTTGTTAATGATAAATGATTTAGTTTGCAAGTTATCAAGTCCCAACTTGATAGCCTTTTGCAGAGGCTAAAACAATACGTTTACTTTGAGATATCTTTGGAAAGAAGACCATCTTTTTAACTTGTTCAAACCTTTTCAACATGTCGCCTGTAGGGCAATGCTTAGTTCAAACTTGATGTGACTGTTGAAATGTCTCTAATTTTAACCAATA
The DNA here is from genome assembly GCA_010883035.1 of Poeciliopsis occidentalis. Taxonomy (NCBI): domain Eukaryota; kingdom Metazoa; phylum Chordata; class Actinopteri; order Cyprinodontiformes; family Poeciliidae; genus Poeciliopsis; species Poeciliopsis occidentalis. The sequence continues at coordinate 626,306 of SZYC01004087.1, read as the reverse complement.
AATGAATCCCAAGTCTCCAATGTACAAAATTAATTTCAAGCATCAAAACCAAATCAGAGATGGTTAATTATATAAAGACGTTTGCATAACAAAGCCTATTGTTGCCTTATTTATGGTCTGTTTTTTTGTTAAGTAGGTATATTGTTTTTTTTT
>SZYC01004087.1:605449-624855 GCA_010883035.1 Poeciliopsis occidentalis | reverse complement strand
CCACACACACACACACACACACACACACACACACACACACACACACACACACACACACCTTCTATGCAAGTGCTTCTAACTGAACAGGTTTTGGACTTTGGGACCTTTAACAAAAAATGATTTCTGCAGCATAAATGAAGCACTGATATACATAAAGATGGATTATACTGACAGTACATGCTGGCAACAAGGTGGCCCTATGCCAAGGAATAAGGATCTCCAGCCATCAATCCACTCTTTGTCTTCTTCTTATCCAGCTTGGGTCAAAAAGTAACATGTCCTGGAGGGAAACTGAGACATTCCTGTCTCAAGCAGCAATTTCCAAGTTTCTGGTGGAAACCTCAAGGGTTGAGAGTCCAAGGCTGAGTCCAGTAGAGCTGGAACTCTCTCCAGCTGCTTGTATCGAGACTTTTGTCATGATCCGTATCTCATGACCACAAGTGAGGGTTGGAATGTAGACAAAAAGTTGAAAGCTCTGCTTTTTTTCTCATGACTAACCAACATGGATCACTGAAAATAAACATCCAGCCTGCCTATCCATCTCCCACTCCAACCTACTACCACATGTGAGTAAGATGCTGAAATATTTGTACTCTTCCACTGCTTTTAAACTAAGAGGAAGCAATCTTTTTCACTTCTTGGCCACTTCCCACTAGCTGCTATCAGGCTCAGGGGATACTGAGCCTGGCATCTTCATGACTTGAAGATGCCAACAAAACATGATCATTTCCAAAAAGCAAAGATCAGAAGCTGATGTTCTCTCTGACACCTTGAGATAATATCATTGAACATTATAATGAAGATCAGGATTACTTGGCAGCCACCGCACAATACAGGACACACTCATAACCTTTCACCAGATCCACAAAACACAACAGCATCCCCTTCTCTGCCTCAGCAGTTTTGAGAGAGTTGAGATTTGATCCACTGTTCAACAGCTAAGACCAAGACACACTGAGCTGGAGGCTTTGACAATCAGCTCCTCCTTTCTGTCACCTTAAACAAAGCATTTCCAGGGAAACTGAGTAGTGAGCTTACGTGATTTTTGGAACAGATCCATGACAGCCCAACAGTGGCATTTTTATTCCCTCAAAGATGGCAGGGTACTAATACTATGTACTCACTCATAAAATTGATTAATTAAAACACAAATCTATAAAAAATGTGTGTTACATTATTACCCTTGTTCTTCTGTAGTGCATGCAATGCACTAAACATAACGTACTGATACTTAAGGGGAAAAACACATCTGAGCATCAAGGAATATATCTTTAATGTAACATCAAATCTAGGAGATGCCTCACCTATAGTATATGGAAAGTTTGTGTACTCATAACTTGATTGAGGTGTGAACATTTCCAAGGAGAGGACTGCAGATTTTCACAAAAAAAAGTTAAAGTCTCTGAAGAGATCATCGCTAATTTTAAATTTCTACTTACCATGACTTTTTTATTAAAGCTTCAGTGGGACACTTTTCCAAAAATATATTTCCTACGTTTTTGTTAAAACTCTAACTATGTTGTAACAGTAAAACACGAGAGAATCTGTAGAGAAAATCAAACAGCTCTTCCTCCTCTCTGTAGTCCTACAGCCATCTGCAGACATACACTGCACCATTGTGGAAAAGAAAAGCAAAATCCAGGTTGTGTTTATTACATCGCCAGAAAATTATTTCACTTGACTTTTTCAAAACCTTACATGTTCTGTACAGTGCTTGTTATTCGTAAAATTTGATGCATGCAACATTATACGTCATATCATTGCGGTCTCAGTGTGTTCAGGTAATTCTCTGAAACTAAACTTAGTGTTGGAACATGCTACTGTGTTGCTTCAGTTCTGTATGCTCATGTACTGTAGCATCACAACTGCTGAAGAAGACTATGACTACCTGCAGGCAATGGAGACAATGCTGTCCTTGCAAATTTGTCCAGTGTATTCCACTTATTAAAGAAAATTACCTGATTCTAAATGACTTGCTGTCAATAACGTTTTGGAAGGAAGGAAGGCAGGTAAGTAGATTACCTTATGTCAGATAATACTGCTTTTGGTTATTCTATCCCCATAAGAAGTAATCAAGATAATAAGGTAGTGACGTACTGTCTGTGCAGTTTTGAAAGTTCAAATATGAACGCATTCCAGATCACTCATGCATCAAACTACAGCAGAGGACTCCAGAGTGACATCCAATATTGTAAAACACACAGACACAGGCCTTCTTAAGGTTTGCAGCCCTGCTGGAATATTACCTCAGGATCATGTCAATGATGTCTTTGTCTTTTGCTAATATTGATCACTGACCTCATCCCCCTCACATTCCTCCATGTTCACCATTTCTAGCCTATCCTGATATTCTGGAACATTGCTTGAACTTGATCTACTTTTGTCCTCCTGCTCATGCTTCCACCTTCAGACTGATTAAATTGGTGACTTTATACAAACGTTCACTAATAATTTATCTAACTAGCATTGGCAGCCTGATTTAAGTGATACAGTCCATCAATTCGCTAAGTAGATGAACATGTTTCCAGTCTAACTATATGACTATACAAACTTACTCTGGTCTCAAAAAGCCTTTTGGAAGACATTTTCAAGATGGGATCTTCACACAACAGTGTTTCAAGGTTACATAGGACTTTACTTTTAGAGGTTTAATTCTGTACAATACAGAATTAAGCAATTAGCAAGCTTCTGCTCTCCAAAAGTAGCATGATCAAGGCTCGCTTGAGAAACATTTTTTTGAGTGCTGTTAAATTTCAAACTAGATTGGAACATGTGCACATAAAATTCAGTTTGACCTTCAAAACTAACCTTCTGATAAATTATCATGTTTTTGGGTCTATGGTGGAGACCTCTTAGTGGATATGTTCACAACATCTTCCCAGGAAAGTTTCTAAAAATGAAATTTTCCTGAGCTTGAAATTCTCTAGACTGTCTCCTTTTGATATTAGGATCAAGTCTGCTTTCATGATATATTGTCAAACTTCTCACCTTATCCATGATGGACAGTTGCTGCTCTTGGGAAGGTCATTTAAGGAACTTCTACTTATGACTTAAATTTATGAGGACTGGGATAAAAACTTTCCAGTAAAAAACACTAATTTTGGTCTGGTCTTTTTCTTTTTTTCTACCACAATAAACGTGTGCCACACTGGAATCAATGCAGATTTATAATTTCTCATTCTCCTGTACTCTTCTTCCAACAAGAGTGAAAAAAAAACCAAGATATTTAAACTACTTTTCTTAGGGTAGATCATTAAGGTTTATATCATTCAACTATTTGACAGTACAGACCAATAGAAGATGCACATAGAAACTGGTAGTTCATGCATACTTAAATAGCTATTGTGGTTTATTTTTATCATGGTATTTCAAAAATAGACAAAGGGTCTTTGTCCATAAAAGATTTATAAAGCAAGTATGAAAAAAGGAGATTTATGAATCTGGTTCTATGGGACTGCTTAGTAGTCGTTAGTATGTTCAGATTCTTACTTTACTGTCAAATTTTGTAATTACATGCATGGCAGCCATGAGTGATATGTGTGACTATAGATGAAAAGCCTGCCAACATATTAAGCTTATGCTTTATCTGGTTTGACATGGGGTCTTTATTTTACTGGAAACTTCAATGACAGAAACTTAATTTGTACCCTTTGGAATAAAAGCAGTAAACATGAATAGTAAATTTAAATACTTATCAAGGTTGATGGGCTACAATTTAGCTTACAGTATTATTTCACCAGTGAAAACAGAATGATGTTAATGCTGGGAGATTGCCTATTCATGCTGCAGCCCCTATTACCATCATTATATAATGATTGGCAGATATCAGTTTCTAACTTACACAACCAACATCACCACTTTATTAAGTTCAATTGCTTATGAAGAAATGGCACAATCAGCAGTCATGTAGCAGTGAAGTTACTTACTGACATCTAAACATCAGACTGGGTACGAAAGGACTCAAGGGGATTTGAATGTGACATTGTTGGTGGTCTGGTGGTGCCAGATAGGCTCAACTGAGTATTTCAGAACCCACCGATCTACTATGGTTTTCACAAACAACAATTTTTCATGTTTACAGAGAATGGTCTTAAAAAAAGATTTAATATCCAGAGAGGAAGAAAAGCCCCGTTAATGTCAGGGGTTAGACCATAATGGGCAGACTGGTTCAAGATAATAGGAAGGTTCAAGTCGCTCAAATAACCAGTTATTATAATTTAGGAATAACATAACATGCTGAACCCGAAGCAGGTGGGCTACAGCAGCAAAAGACCAAACTGCAAACTAATCCCATCAGTTATGAATAGAAAACTGAGAAGAATTCACAAAAGCTAGACAAACTGCGCAACAACAGATTTGAAAAATATTTGAAAGCCAGTGAGGTGGAAGCGAAGGGTCAAAGGCACGTGTGCATTTGACAACACACCAAAATCACAGCGCAATCTAGTGGCTTGGCATCACAACTACAGCTTATTGAAGGTGTCTTGGAACTCAACATCCAAAACTATTAGCTGTTTACAGACAGTGATCTCATGTAAATGTAATTTTAGAGCAACAATTCTGCCTTAATACTGACATATATTACAGGGATGTGAATGTAGGTTTTTTACACTACATAAAACCACATTCTGAGCACAAAAGAAATTAATGGGAGTGGAAAAAGAGAATATGGATACTGGACAGCCCAGCTTTCAACAAAGTGTAACACCTGAACCAGTTTTTTGCTTGATATTTTCTGTGCCTGTTTGTAACTAAATAATTGTGAGAAGGAATGACAACATTAAAATAACAAGTGTTGGCATTCAGTTGTTTTTTTTTTATTGGGATTGCATTTTCTTCAGCATTTAAACTTTGTTTGGGATCAACTTGACAGTTTGCAGTTTCTTTATTTGCATCTCTATCCTTCCAGAAGGAGGCTTTTTCAACACTAGTGTAGCTGGTGCCCCCCACTGTGACACACAATAGGCTCTATAGGTCTTTAGCGTGTGTGTGTTCGTGTGAGTGAAAGAGATCGATATAGAGAGTCAGAGGTGTGTGTGTGTGTTTTAGTGAAAGATTAAATGTTCGTGCCATTTAAATACACAATGTGTGTGTTTGTGCATTAGCAAGTGTGCTATGGGCTTCTGAGCTCTTTCATTTCATTGTATTGGAACCCTACTGGGTAAGTTCACAACCTTAGTGAGACATGGAGAAGAAAGAGAAGTAAAGACAAAAACAGAAGAACGCAGAGAGAGAAACACAGAAAAATAAAGGCCGACTTAAACAAGCCAATTGAGAATATGGTGAGAACTCTAAACCAGCAACAGCAGGAAAACAAAAGAAAAAGAAAGTAGAACTTTCTTAGCCCAACTTTTTTCATCATGGAGAATGTGGGAATTTGAACTAATGATGAAATATCTTAGCGTGACTATTTAATAGAGCTCTGCATGTGGCTGTTTGAGTGTGAGCCTAGGGCAGCAATTCTCAAACTCTGAACTGCGATGTGGATCGGGACTGAATGGCAAGTCATTCTGGGCCGAGGTCACACCTTTCTTTTTTCAGCTGAGGAACAAATGACAGCCGTGGGAAGAGTGTTGCAGACTCAACACCACCCCAAGATCCAGCCCCTGCTGGTTGGTTCACTTGGTGCATGGGTAAAGGAAAACCTGCTTCAGTTTCTTCTGATTCAAGACTATGCAAAGGAACATGTATAATATTTCACATATGGACTTACAAAGAAAGTAAAGTGATATGTGGATGCATATTGTTAGAGACTTGAACACTGTCCTGCAGACACATGTGACACATTCATTGAAAACGACATTCAAAGCAAGGTGCACAGTTTCTGAAGAACACAAAGCATTGGAAGCTGAAACAGAGTATTGGTGCAAGCAGACATCATCATCCTGCAGTGTTCATCTAATCTGAGATACACATTCTTCAACAGATCAACGTATAATGCTTGAATAAAGGGGGATCATAGTTTAGTGATTATTTTGGAAATATGATCTGAAAAAGTGTATTGATTAGTTTTCACTCATCCAGACACTGATTTACTGATGAATTTATTTTTGATGCGTTCCCTTTTTAATTATTAAAAACCACTGATATCAACATTACAGTTGGCAATCCTGTTTTCTCACATCTTCAGGTCCAAATGAACATTAAACAAACTCAGAGGTATTGCACTAAAGGACATTTGAAAATATATTAGTAGAATGCTCAGAGAGATCAAAGAACATATTTCTTGTGCATTTAATATCCTGCTGGATCAAATTATTATAGACCCACTGCCAGTGATTTCATGAAGACACAAGTTTAAATAGCTTTTTTGGTTTGACAGTCAGTAGGAATGCTCTAATTTGTTTGCAGCTCAGGATCAATACAATTTTGTTATGGCTGTCATTGCAGGTTTTTGTAACTCTCTCAACCAAATTGTCTGGTAATCTTAGATACAAAATGCTTTCTAATGCCAGTGGGATTTTATGGTGGGAAAAAATTATTAAAAGAGGAAATTAAAGTATCTGCAAGAGAAACTCAGACGAAAAATCATATTTTGCAAATAATAGTGTTGAACTGAATTGCTGACAGAGATAAGTGTTTTCTTACATTGTGCTGTTATATTTTGGGTGCTGAAAAGTTTATACTTTGAAAAGGAGAGAGAAGGAGGAAGGTTGAGTTTAGAAAACGAAAGGTTGAACTACAAGAGGGCAATGAGTTGTTTCCAAGCCACTGTGGTGCTATTCAAAGCAGAGGTGCTATGTTCAATGTGTTACCCAGCAAGAAACCTCAACTGCTTCTGCCAGAGTTTTATTTGGAAACTACAGCCACCTTTACTGCCAGAACACATACTCATACATCCCAAAATGATATTTTGGACTGGCAACAAAAAAGAATGAAGCAAAACCAATACCCTGGGTGAGAACAACAGCCAAAGGCAAATATATGTTTACTTTATTGTTAGATTGGGGATTTTACTTCATCTTGATCATAAGTACATGAGGATTTTTCCTAAAGAATATGAAAAATATCATCACCCTAATGCATACAGGGGCTGCTAATACTAACTCCCATTAGGAATGTTCTAAATGTTCCAAAGAAGACGTGTGATCCAATTGACTTTGACACAGGTTTTTTTTTTTTTTCCCTGGGTTTGAAATGTTTGTTTCTGTTGGCTTTGTAGGACTGTTATGTCGTGATGTCAAAGATCCTCTCAAATCTTTAAGAGCCACAGATGTAAAGCATTTATTGAGCTGAACTTCAGTGTTCCTTTTTCCTCACAGAAACGACAATTGTGATTCCATGATGGATGTCATAGACTCAGCTTAGCTCACTATAGTCGCTGCACCATTTTTACTTGTAAAAAGTACTGACATTTTGTGACTCATTTTCACTTTTTTTTTGTTGCTAAATAACTACTAAAATCAAGTGGCATTATGTTTGGCCCTCCTCTTTTGAGCCGGGCTATGACAGTGTATCATTGTGAATGAGGAGATTACAGCCTCTTTGTCAGACCTGGAAATAACTATAATAATCTTGACCAATGTGCTCCTGTAGTTTGGCATGTGAGCAAGACAGAGTAATTTGTGTGTGTGTGCGTGCGTGTGTGCATGCGTTTGTGTGTGTGTAGGTGTGTATGTGTGTGTCTCAACCAAACTGGTTTTAAATAATAGTGATCACTTGGATCATGTGGGTTGGACTAAACCATTTAAGAAGAATGACAGACATGCTGTTTTACCCACCTGTGGCTTGATTACCATAAAAAAAACAACACACACACACACACACACACACACACACACACACACACACACACACACACACACACACACACACACACACACACACACACACACATAAAAAGAGAGAGAAAAATTCAAAGAAAACTTCAATAACGATTATATCAGCGTGCCCAAATCACAAAGAATATTACCTTTTCTGATTTACACAAAGGTGTGTTGATTTGGCACGCACAATGAACCTTTTCAAATGCCATTCTGCTTCAATAGTTTGTGCAAATTCTTTTAAACGGCTGGTAAATTCAAAGTGTGACCACTTTATTACAAGTGGCAAATAGAAAGCATTTCAAATCAGCTGTAGTGTTGCATGTGTGCTGAGGATAATTTCATCACAGTTTTCAAAGTGTGAGAAAGGTAAAAAAAAAGTCCCATTAAATGAGTCAGTTTATTTGTAACTACAAGGACAATAAGTAATAGTACATTTTTCTAATTGAATTTAATCTTTGACTGGTTGACAGCTGTGATTAAGGTACTATAATCACAGTCAAGTGTAAGGATGGAAACCAGTAGATGATCCGTGAGCTTTGGTTGTTTTCATACTGAAGAGTTTTAAAACCACATTTCTCTCTGTTAGTTTGTGCGTTTACTTTTTGCAGCCTTTGCCATTTAACCTGGAGCATGTCTGAAATACGAGTAACAGACATCTGGAACCTCTAAAGGTGTTCGCTAACACTAGATCTCATATGTTGCTTGAGGGGAATACATGAAGAAATGTAAGAGTGCCCACAAAAATGCTTTTAGAAAACAATCTTAACTCTGGCTTTCAGTCATTATTGGAAAACAGGCAACTGAACTGAAATGTAGCCACATGAGAAGAACAAACCGAAATGATTCTAGGTAATTCAAAACAACCACAGTAAATGCATAACAAACATGGTTTTCTTTTTTTCCCTTTATTCTCTTGGTCTTTTTATACAAACAGCATATAAAGCCATTATGAGAAACTGCAGGCAGCTTGTTTGGTATGTTAGGTGGGTGTTGGACAAACAGCATCATCTTCTTTTTGTTCCATCAAAAGGGCCTCACCTCACTATTCTGGAAGTGGTATCAGAGATCAGCTGCACCTTTCTAAAGAGAATTAGGTTTATACCTAAGGCTTGAACTCAGGTTAAATTTAAGCTAGGGTTGGCGCCACCTGGTTCTAATTAGGATCGTTGGCTGAGGCGATTATATATAAATGCGTCAAGGTTAACAATGTTTTAGATAGAATTGCTATGTCAGCTTTCATGTGTGCATTTTCGTGTGAGAGAGGGAAAGATAGAGAGAGACAGTAATGTATATGACAACATCTACTGGAGAGAGGAGTGACTGCATCCAGCTGGTAATGATATTTGCAGATTTGTTTTTCCTACACTGGGGTTTCTCGCTGAAAAATCCTCACAAAGAACAAAAATCGGCTCACAAAAAAAGGGTTTGACTATACACCAACGGCATGATTAGGTTTGCTTTATAAAGCACAACACAAAGGGGGCGCTAATCATCCAATTACAGTCATAGTGCAGGGCTGCCAGCTGAGTAAAAATAAAAATAAATGTAGTTTTAAAAGGCACTGGAGTAAAGCTACACAGGATGATTTATAAATGTAAAGTTGTATGTTTGTTAATCACATAAATAAGCACTGTACATTACATTACGTAGGCTTAGCTCTTTCAGTCACTTAAATTAAATCATCTATTCATCCTGTGCATTTCACAATTCAGATTCAGGAGCAAATTCCAGACACTTCCTCCCATGAAACTCCTTAGCTCCTCTTAAAGAAACTCACAGCATCCCAGCCTAGAAGGGATATGTGATCTTTGTCTCCCCTGGGATAGGTGGGGTTTCTCCATAAGACCTCAGAAGGGAGCAGTCCAGAAGTTGTCCTTCTGTCAGGTACCTGAGCTACTTTAACCGCCATTTCTATGCAACAGAGCAACTTTACTCAGAGGTAGTTTAGCTACCTTTTAATGGAAGCTCATTTTAGCTGCATGTGTCTGTTTTCCAATCCAATTTGATGCTAATATATATCTTATAACCTTTTCTGAAGGTTGGAATATCAACTCTGCACTAAATTGAGTGCACCAACTTTTGGCTCAGCTCCTTCGATCACGACAAGCGAGAGCTGCGCCGCAATTATCACAGACAAAGCCAATTATGTCTATCCATCCCCTGTTCCACAAGACACCGAATACATCCACACGTCTGCAACCGAAAGCCATTCAAAGACCTGTGTGATCCTTTAATCAGTTGACAGCAGGTTAACAAAATCCCATTTGAATGAGTTCTTTATGAGACCATTTTTTTAGATTCAGTAAATACACTCTTGACAGGCTAAAACTGATCCAACACCACATTTAATCATATATTTTAACGTTACACAGATACCTTTCAAAACAGCGGAACTAACAGTTTTCCCAGCCCACAATATTTCTTGCTTTTTTAGCTTGGGCCACAGTCCACTGACTGGGTTATGATGAAGCCTTTGGCTTGTTCTAAACAACAGCATTAGTCCCTTCAGCGTGTCACTGTGAGTTTTGGTGTGACAAAACTGTTCCACTTTTTACCAGGGGGAATCACCATGGCAACTGTTGCTGGAAACTCAACGAGCTTCAGTGCAGGTCATGTTCGTGATAAAAGATCAGCATGTGCAGAAGCAGACCAATCAGATTTTTATTTTCTTTTTCAGAAAATGGTAAGGCATCAGAGCATAAACAATCAGAGGGTCTCCTCTTTCATCCGTAGAGACAATGTCTGGGAATAAGTACTGTAAAGTTGCCTTGTTGTTTTAATGATTAAGAAAATTATATTGAATATGTTTCAACATCTAAAAGAACATCATCCTTAGTATATTTCTTTGTTTTATCAAATAGTATAAAACCAGCCTGCAGTACACTCACCAAATCACATGCCGACAGAGCAAATTAAAATTGCAGTGACATTTTTCTATGAAACATCTAATATTCAAATAGTAAAATAGCCAGCTTGAAGGGCTACAACAATTTACATTTCTGTTTTTGAATTAGAAATAAATGTAAAAGTTGACCAACTGATTTTAATGTCATAATTTCTACTGCATGTCTTGATTTTTGTCATGTGACCATCACCTTAGATTACTGTGGATACATAGAAACTGATGTGGCTAGAGGTTGTAGTCCTCTGCGCTGATGAGCAAAAATGTTACTGCTTGGTAAAATAAGCAGATCCCTTTAGCAGTGCATACAGCAGGTAAGTACTGCTAATTACAGGACAAAATGAAGACAATTACCAATCATCCCAAGATCTGACATCCCAGGCAGAGGTCTGCCTATAGAGTACTCAGAGAGAAGATATATAAATAAAAATGATCTTCATGGGAAACCTTAAGAGCATCCACACCAGAGCTGTTTGGCGTGGTTTTTAATGGACACGAGTTCGCTTCCTGGAATAGTCCACTTTGTTTGGATAGTTGTGAAAGCTCGTATAACCTCTGGTGCTGACCAAATAAGCAAAGTGTGGTAAAGCTCAAAATGAGGGTCTCAGTTCACTTGCAAGTGAACTCTTCTAGTGGGAAACGTGAACACACTATCCAGCAAACCAAAGAGAAATGGCAACATGCTGGTGAGTTCAAAGGTTCTCTGGAAAAAAAGTTAGGTTAGAACAACAAAGTAAAAACAGGGATGGATTTCTTCTTCTTCATTTTTCCCCTCAGAGTCAGAGACCATTTCAGGTATTATTATCCCAAATAAATAGCTGATGTTGTGCAACAATAACTTGGCATGGCTTTGACTAACTATTAATGAAAGCAATAAAAAAGAGAATTAGTAATTTAAATCAAAATCACCAAGCTGAGGCACCACCGAATTATCAGGAAATAATAGCCAAATAGTAGTCTGATTGTACCCAAGCATGATGAAGGTTTAAAATCCTTCAAAACACAATAAAATAGACAATGAAAACAACATTAATATTGCTTATTGTTAACACATCTTATGATAATTCTAAGCTAACGTATCCTAGGATAAGCAGGACAGTCCCACAGACTATTCTGTTGTGTCAAAAAAAGTCTCAATTAGTGTTTTATATATTAAAGGTCATGACAGAATAGCTACAACAAAGCTAAACAAGCATGGTTTGTTTGGATTTGTTACCAGGAGACAGCCTCCCTAAAAACAATTTAGAAACACGAGACTTGCAAAGTAACATCTGAATTACAGTTTCTTGAACAAACTCGTCTGGACATAGCAGGTCAAAGTGAAGATGTTTGGCCATAATAGAAACAGTAATGCTATTATCAGGAAATACTAAATGCAATGCATCCACGGACTGAGCTTACTATTGGTTTTCAGTCAAGGGACCAAAGCATCTTAAAGTCATTGAGTTCACCTAGAATGTATCAACATAACTAAATATTTGGTTAAAATATGAGGACCAATGTTCAGTAACAAAGACATGACTGAAATTTGGTCATCCAACACCACAATGAGGTTGAACACAGCACAGATTAACAATAAAATGTGTAAAGATAAAAGGTAAAGGTAACTATTTATATAGTAAATTTTCAGCAACAAGGCAATACAAAATGCTTTACAGGATTTTAAAGGAAATATTAAGAACTAAGTATCAAAGTCCTGCAACGGCCCAGTCAAAGTCCAGACATTAACCTGATTGAAGTGTTGTTGTGGGACGTTAACAGATTTGCGAAGAGACAAATGCCTGGAAAACTCAATCAAGCACTTGATTCAACTATTCAATCAAACGCAACCTTTTTATAAAGAACAGCAGACAAAGTCTTCATTACTGCAGAGCAAAGATGCATTGATCTGCTTCTGCATCCACCAATATTGATGTCAAACAAATGTACTAATTTGTAGAACTTGCACGCCTGCAACTGCTACCTCAAAGAATTTCCAGTGATATTTTAGTGCTATAAACTGTCTTCTTCATCAAAAGAAGTGGTGTGCAAGAACATGAACACAAAACAGGCTGCAAAGAACTGGCTAAGATGAGGTTAAAAAAGCTCTGTATAGGTGTAGGTCTTAGGTGAAAGGTTTAAGTGTGAAGGCTTTTCTCAGGAGCCTTTCTTCATGTTTTCTTTTCTCTACCAGCTGTGTTGTTTGACCTCGATTACTCACTATTGTGTATCTTAACTTCCTATAATTACATTCTGCTCTTAACCTCCTACTCTCCCAAAGAAAAAAGAAGAATAGAGTGTTTTGAACTTTTGGCCTCCGTGTGTGTTTGTTTGTGGAACATAGAAGAAGAGATGTTCTTTGGCAGGCGGTAAATACAGTAACCTGGTATCCATTACAGAGAGATAGACGCAGCCCTTAATAAGTTACAATGTAGAACAAAGCTGAACAAGCATAAGCCGATTAGAAATACCTTGAGTATGCATTGTGGAGGAGATAAGGCTTAACAGAAAGGGGTGGTGTTAGTTTGGAGTGTGATAGAGAAGGGGAAAAGAGCAAAAAGTGCATAACTACGAAGAACCGTTTCATCCTTCCTTTTGTACACAGACTATTGATCTCCTCACCTTTTTGATGTCCCTACCCTACTTCTCTTTATCTCCTTTTAGATCTTGTGATTGGTTCAAAACTGCTGCCTGCTCATCACTTGAGTCAGGATAAAATTAAATTGACAGTGCATGTGACAGCCATACGTAGGCATGACTGTGTTTAGCTAAAAGGAAGAATGTTTAAACACATGTACATGCTGTTGCAAGAATTACAACAGCATGTATATCTGTTGTACATGTACAACATTTAATCGCAGTAAATTATGATTACTTTACAAAGGCATATGAAGAAGACGATACGCAACAGGTTCCAGGAAGTCAGGGAGAATATCATCCTGAGGCTTTGTGCACAATTACCAACCACAGCAGATCTTGCACATCACTGGCATAAGGTGAGTGTAAATGCATCTTCAATTAAAGTGAGGCGAAGATTTTTGGAAAACTTCCTTTTAACAAGCATAAATCTTACTGTTATCCAAGAGAACTGTCAAAGACAGATTGAAATTCAGCACAAATTATGTGGATATATAGGGACGGGGACATGTGCATCTGTTGAAAGACAGTGGACTTACTCCCAATTCTCAGCCATGAGTGAAAATTGCAATCAAAGGGAATTGCAAGAACAATTTCTTTCAACAATTGATTAATATTGCACTTTGATTTCACATGTCAGAGGAAAGATGGTCCAGCTAAGAGGCATCAAATTTTGCGCTCACATTCACAAAGAATCTTAGGTTTGTTCTAAAAAAGCAGGTGGTAAACAGAACCCAACAAACTTCACACACTAAAAGAAGGTTAGTCAGCATCAGTCAGGATTTGACCCAGAAGATGATTTCAAGCAAGTTTTTTTTAGAAGAGAGATCAATACTGTAAGGAAAAAGGTGATCAAAGCCTTTATACATTGGAAAATGTTTGATGCAACATGTTAGTTTTGCCATGGTCCAATCACTCAAGATGCCCCTTTCTTGCACGCTGTAAAATCTTAATAGAAACGGGTCAGCAGAGACTGAAATTACCTTTGAGCATACTGAGTTGTGATTAAGATGTGCAGCTGGTAGATCCATGCCGCATGTAGTTACTCTGAAGCCACAGAACTGAGTTAATTTTTGATTTAACAAGGAGAACAATTTGGCATCAATTAGTCTTAAAATCATCGCCATTTATAGATAAAAGTTCATTAAAAGACATGTAAAAACTTCACAAAGTTGTTTTCTCTTTTTATTGTTCTTGCTTTTCTACTTGCAATTTAAAATTAGCTTCTTTAATGAGAACCTAACACTTGTTTAGTGAGTGACATTGATTGCTTAGCAGCACTGCCCCATAAGTACCCTTTGCAAATGGAACAATAAAACTTTTTATTGTCCCCAAGGAACAATGAATGAGCATATGTGGGAATGGCAGGGTATGAGGATCAATATCTTTAATTTGGTGCCACGTTTTGTGTTTAATTATGAGCTATGCAAAACTTCATTTTAATCAGAATAATCTTTGAGTCTTAATGAGATTGGGGAAAAAAAATTAAAAAGAAGGCTCCAAATGTTATTGGAGGTTCACATCAACAATTATTGTTGTGTTTCTAAGTTTAGTACTAAATATCAGTGAAGAAAATTTACTGAATTTCAAGAGCTACCTTGTGATTAAAATAAGACATGAATTTATTCTCACATTGGTAATGTTTTGTATGTCTACAGCAGATTAATATTGTCAGAGCAGCGATGACCACAAAAAGGATCACTAAAAAAATGATCCAAAGTTTGGACTTTTTGCATTATTTGGTTACAGACCCTCAGATGATGTGTGACAAACATTGTCTTGGGAAAAATAACCTTTCATCTATGTTTACATTAAAACCGCTTTTAACTTTCTAAAAAAAAACAGCTATCTTTTTTAAGAAAAAGGTTGGTTACATTAATACTCTGAAGAAAAATATTTGACAAAGCAACAGCCAAAGCCACAAGAACCGTGTGCTTTTATGTATGTCAGAAACCTGGTTTTCTAAAGAATATCTGTGAATGTTTCTGGGTTGCTACAGCCTGAAGACATCTATAAATATATTTAAATAGGATATCAAAAACAAACAAAAAAGAATCTTTCACATCAGTTTTTCAGGACGAGTTTCTTCAGCCAATGTCAAAAGTCAAAAAAAGTTCCAAAACAGCATCAAAAATGTGTTTTGAGTTTATCTGTTTTTATTTTTACCCAAAAAATAGATACAGGGTGTTACAAACCTCCTTACAGCCAAAAGCTTTCATAAAAGGGAAGCTGGCAAAGTGGTGGCAAAGTGTCAATTTTCTGGCTGTGTGACCAGGTGTGTGTTGGGCCAACATGCTCCATTGTTTCATGACTGTGGTAGGTTTGGAGGAAAACTGTTTTAAATTGTTCATTTTAATAATATAGTATGTGTGCTGATGTGGTTTTTTTTATACAGGGCCACACTATTACTGACGTTCCTGTAGTAGCATTGCCTGGGTGTGTGACTATTCAACGCTGCAGGTAGATTTGACACATTTGTGTTTTTCATCAGATTGTATGTTTTTGTTTTTATTTTGTTGTCTTTGTCGGGTAGGATTTGTCCTTGAGTGCTGATTTATGCAAGGCAGATATGCAGTGTTTTTAATTAGTTTTAGATTGATTTGATTAAAGTGTTTTTTTATAAGCACTTAATCATTTCTGTATTTTGTTTTTACAGTTCTATCACTGCTTCCTGCTGTCCTTTAGAGTTTGATTTTCTTTCTCTCGCTGCCCAGCTTTTGGATTGTTTGTCTCCCCCATAGTATTTGTGAAGGCTGACAAACAATTTTCCATTTATTGTGTGTTTGTATGTCCTGCATTTGGTCTTTGGATCCCTTCCCTGAAGACACAGATTCCATGTCGCTGTTAATCTTAAATATCTGAGAGCCTTCATTGTCCAAACAGAGGATACTGGGCCCCCCAATTAACCAAAATGTAGTCAAGAATATATATATTTTTCGAAACAGGCAATTTTATGAAGAACATGAAAAATGCTTTTTGTAAAATAAAAAATGTCATTATTTTTTTCTTCCTAATTGTCCTGGCATCATTGGGGAAGAAGCCCGTCCTCCCATCCAAATATGAACACAAAAGTAGTTTGGCTGCTTTATTTCCAGTTTCTATGCCACAGACGGTATGAAAGTAGTTGATTTCTGTCTATCTGCACCATCTTTTCTGTAACAGTTAGGAAGTTTCTGTGCAAGTTTATCGATCACATGTAAGGTGAAGACTTCGAGTGAGAACCAATTAGCAAATCTGTCATGATATACTTTAGCACAAGGAGCAAAATAATCGTAATAATAATATTAAAAAGGGGTATAATTTTACAACATATTTTATTCTTGGATTCTCCAGTTGAAATACTGCATTTAGTAATAAAGTGAGACTGAACAATATATTGCAAAAGTATTTATCTGATTTATGTATTTCCATTTTAATTCAAATTATGACATATAATGATGTACAACAATAATTTAACAAATTCTTTTTGAGATTTGTGTCACTGTTAGCTTCGATGAATATCATTTACAAATTGTTCCAAACAAGAAAATTAAAATCTTCAGTATGGAGCAAATAGCAGGGGGAAAAGAACATAAAGAATACAGTATGAATCATGTATGTCATGTATCAGGTAGGTATTAGTTCATTTTCTGCTAATTTTCTGTATTATTCAGGGCCCAGGCAGGGCTGTCAGCTGGCCTGCATGTAGTGGTGGAGGAGTATTGAATAATTACTATGGGAATGCTTATGCTTATGTATAGCAAATGTGGTGAGGGGGCATTAGCCAATACCATTGCTAACAGTCTTCATCATCCCTGCTTCCATGTTTATACTTCTTCTCTATTAGTTAAGAATGGTGGAAAGTTCTTATTTAGTTTTTCATATCAATAACAGTAGAGTGTCTGTCAGTTTATGTTATTAACAATGCCACCCTCTGAATGAGATTCACAAAAAGACAGACAGACCGGCCCTCCCACTCAACAGGCCTGCCTGTAAACACACAAACACACAAGCACGCACACACGCACGCATACACATACTAGAATAAAATGCTTTTGTTAGCGGCCTAATCCCATTTAGTGAAAGCCGTATGACACTACGAAGGACAGCCAAGGCGAGGTGGGAGTGTGTTAGTTTGCATGTTAAAAATACGCAGGAATTAAAGCTGTGTGTACGTGTTTATGTGAAGTTTCTCAGTAAAATTCCCCATATGCTGAGGTCAGCCGCACTATCACTAGCTTTCCAGACACTTCTAGGAAGGCTACAATGTATGTGTGAGAAACAGAGAAGCAGACAGAGGAGGGGTGAGATATTAGAGTGGATGATGGTGAAGAAAGGATCACTGGTTCCTTTTGCAGTGATTAGTATTCAGTCTACCTTTCACTGATTAGGGGTCATATTTTGCACAGCTGTTTGAAGGTGTTGATAGTTTTATTTGATGTCTTAATAACACTATGTTCAACATATTGGATAGATGGATGAATAATAATATAGAATGGCCGGTTAATCTAGTTCCGGCATCAAATGAATTAGAACCGACTCATCTTCACTGTCTTTAAATTAGAAAATTTGTTGTGGATCAACACACACCTGTCCCTCATATATAATACACAGTTTACTTTCCAACTCCCTCTGCAGAGTATTTAATTATCTGAGAGCCAATTGATGTTCCACCATGGTATCAGAGTTGCTGACATATCACACTGCTCTAAATGATAGAATTCTCCATGGTTATGGTGAGGAATTGAATCTTAGTGGTCACCAGGGGAGCACCAACTAAACAGCCGCATCAGCACAAAACATTGTGCGAAGGATCTTTTTTCTTCATTGGGCTCCACAAAAGTACACTGAGAATAATGGTTTGTTTCTGAGGAAACTCAGACATGAATAAAAATAGCTGTGCTTCCGTCAGTCGTTTCAAAACAGAGATCAAACGCTGCGGGTCGGGGAAGGAGGCATCAAAAAAGTTTCAAACATTCAAAAAGAATATTTATGCAGCAAAAAGGTAATTTCATTTAGTTTGGAAAACTGTCAAAAAAATAGTCTAAAATCTCTGAACACACTTTAACTGTGGATGTGAAGACATAATTTTCCCATCAACATGGGTATAGAGTTTAGCATTATAGTGAAAGCCGCAATTATCCATTTGGGAAAGTAAAACAGTTGGGCTTCTTCTTTGAATTCAAACACCTCTGATTATGATAATGCTGGACAGGACAGTGGAAAAAAAATTAACCGAAGAGAGGAAGAGATATTTTATGTATGACTTAAGAACACACCAAAGAGACCAAGTCCTCTTGACTATCCTGGTGTGAAAATTTAACACCAAAAGAAAAACACACAAAAAGTAAACATTCCCTCTGATCCCAGAAGGAATGTTTTGTGGTTTGGTATTAATCTGCATCATCTTCTGATGTTGAAGTCCTTGTATATTTTCAGTCTTGTAGCGATGAACTGATTTCAGTGAAACACTGAAAATGTGAGCGCCTGATTCTGAAAAGGTCTTTCAGTCACTGCTTTTCTGATTTTCTGTGTAGTTTGCCTCTGGCATGAACCTGAATTTGATTGTTTTTTTGTGCTCTAATGACATGTGACTGCTCAATAATTACATCTTAACATAAATACTCTGTATCTAGCTGCTATTATTGGCATGGTAATTATAACAACAAGAATACAAAGAATAGTAATAATGATGACAGAAAGAAGCTGAAAAAAAAATTATAGTTGCTGGGTGGGGAGGTGGGAAGAAAATTCAAGAGAAACAGTACACATATACATTTGATGAGAAAATTATTCTTATTTTTCATTGGGTAGCTGACACAGTAATTTGGTCATGAAAAGTCCAGCCACCTCTTACAAAGAGTTTTCCATATATGGGAGAGCGTGGTTGTCTTTTGATATCAGTCTTATTCCCTGCAGAACAGGATCTATAACTGTGATTCCCACCTGATAAATCAATCAATCAATGCATTTTTATCTTTTGGACTGGTTCCTATTCGCAATGGTACACCCTGAACAACTCAACATTTCATGTCAGGGCAACACAGGGACACACAGGATAAAAACCCACCACACACGCACTGACACACACACACACACACACACACACACACACACACACACACACACACACACACACACAC
>SZYC01004087.1:548512-605349 GCA_010883035.1 Poeciliopsis occidentalis | reverse complement strand
TCACACACACACACACACACACACACACACACACACACACACACACACATTCATTCCCAAAGATAATTTAGAGAAACCAATTAACCTAATTGTTATTTTTTTGGACTGTTGGACAAAGCCGCAGTTAATTAAAAATGGTGGAGATCTATGTTTAGTTTCATTAAATGCGTTTCTTGTTTTGTAATTTTAGTGTTTTATTGCATTCTGTGTTAGTCTGCAAGGCACCTCTGAGTACCCTCCATTAATACAATGTATAAAAACAATAACTCTTTTTTTAAATGAGGCAAGACTTCATTTTGACTGCTTCATTTTTATTCAGTTTTCTTAGAAACAGTTCAAGAGAACAGAGGCAGGAAGAAGCATAAAAAGAGGACAGTGGCACTGCTCTTATGAGATAAAGATCAGAAAAGATAAAGGGAGAGGAGGGGGAAATAAAGCAAATGAGAGATTGAGAGAGCAGAGGGGTGGGTAAGAGAAAACGGCTTGGTGGTAATGTCCTTATGATGTAGTGCCTGTCAGAGCATTTGCTTCAGAGGCCAAATGATCCTGTAAGAACAGCGCTCCTATTGATCCAGCTATAACACAGCACCACATACTAATGACTGGGTGTAAATGTGTATGTATGTGTGAAAGAAGTCAAAAAATTAGGACTGTAACATGGCTGTAAAAATCAAATACGGAAACATGTAAGAGGTCAAAGCCAGCTGCGTGTGTGTGCTTGTGTGTGTATGGTGTATCTGTTTAAATCTGGATATGACACTTCGTCAATACGTCAAGAGCACAGTGATAGATATGGAACTCAGTCTCAACCTGATCTATTTGATATTTGATCTCCATTCTCACCTTGACCACTTTCAGTGGTTTTGATGCGACACACACTCTCAAACGTACACATCAGCTTATTTTTCAGAGTGCATAAAGGCATGCAATCCCTGAAATGTTACACACATTAAAGATGAGCAGAGTAACTTGAAACCATACAAATTTAAAAACCTGTTTAGGAGTCATTTTAATCCAAGATTGAAACTGATTTTTTTTAAAACATAGATTTCATATGGAAGCACAAATAAGTGATATCAAATACAAAAAATGCCTATGTCAGCAGAATGAATGTCCTGCATAGAGTGACAATTGTATTAAGATTACTATACACTTTCTTAGATAACGTATAGCTTGGAAGTGTGAGAAAATACACACAAAAAACCCCAACAAATTAGCTCATATGGAGTCATCAGATGTCCTGTTTTTCACATAATAAAGTTTTATTGCATTCAAAAACATAAAATAAGTAACTAACGTCACACACAGCTTGGCAATAAAAAGAACCTGGCACACCACATATCTGCAGTTAACAACCTTTTATGTCTTTCTACAGTTATTTAAAAAACAACCAACATCCGCATATTACTAAACATACAGAGCACCTGCATATCAAGAGAGTCGCAATATCTATGTATCAATAATGCAGCAATGGCGTAAGAAAAATATCCTTAAATAGATCCTGGTGAATGTGCATGTATAATTTCTTACACATTCACTTTGGTTATTACTGTGATTTGTCATATCCAGCAAATATCTTTGTTTTCTTCTCTCGTGTTATATTTGTTTGTTGTGTGTTTGTGTACTAAGTCTATCAAGAATATACCATGGAGATCTTTTGCGACTAGAACAGTAAGCACACAGGCACCCTGTCTGAGGTAGTTGATGTTCAGTTCAACTTATGCATAATTTATGAATTTATCATATAAACCTGCTATTTTCAAATTACACACACACACTCTTACACACACTCACATGGATGTGACCACAACACATGCCTATATTTACTTGCCATTGTTGTGAACAAATCTTTGGCCTTTGTACATTTCTTCATTTCATTTTATTTGATTATCAAGTATATATGTGTCACAAAGTTCACCTAAGTAAATTTAAAATATTATAAAAATATTATTCAAACCAGCCTAGCCTTGAATGAAAAAGTAGGCACCCTGTTATATCACGAATCAACAATTTCCAGTCACCTCTAATTTGACCTTCACCCTACAGCCAGACATGTAGAATCAGGAACTTACATACACAACAGAATGAAGTAGGCAGAATCTAAAAAATTGATACATCATTTCACCATGATCTAGAGATCAATAACAGATTAAAATCAAAGTCTCTGACGTCGATCAATCTGAGAACACTTTCAGAGGAATATATAAAGTATTGGATACCCGGAGCCACAGTGAGAGCCGTTATCCACAAATAGAGAAAAGTGGAAACCGTGGCAGTCTGGATAGGAGCTGTAGTCGAATTATATGAGAGAAGAGAGAGACGACTTATATAATGTTTGCCTTTCAGATTAGTAACATCAGACAGAGCCAAAGCACACAACCAAGATGGAGCTGGAGTGGCTTTGGGTTAAGTTTGTTCTCGAGAATTGCAGAATGATATTTAACTTGAGAGAACAACTGTGGACCATCCTGCTGATGGCCATTCATGGACTCTGTCTGTCATATCCAACAGAGTCTGAGAAGATAAATTGTATGTGCGAAAACCTATAGAGAATCTCCTATAAGGAAAGAACTAATGCCAAAGCTGTCACAACAGTGTTCTAATAAATACATTTCACCTTTCCTGCTATAGGTAAAAATAAAATTCAACTGCAGTACTAAAATTTTTCTTTTAAACTTCAGCATGATATGAAACACAACTTTTATAAAGCAGGAGAGAAAGAAAATTCACCCCAGCGAAATAAAAACTCGTATAAAGAAAATGGGATATTCTTTGATGGAATTTTATCATTATTATAAATGTATTTATTTTGAAATTTTGAAACATGGCACTGAGATAAAAATGATGCAACATCAGCTGAATGTTTTGTGGTTTGGTATCAATCTGCATCATGTTCTGATGTCGAAGTCCTTACATATTTTTCTTATTTTTTCATATGTATAAATAGGCCATATTTGTGTAATGTACATTATGCAGTTTCCCACCAGAAACAATTGTTGCAGAGTATAAAATCTATATTTTCACTAACATAACCAACATAAAACGTAATAATTCATAAATATCATGTCTTAGGGAGGTCAAAGGTTTGAAATGCATGCACTTATTTTGGATGAAAAAATTTGGGATTAAACATGAAGGTTCCTCACATGTCCTCAGATTCACATATCACTGAACATACAGGGCACCTCCACATCAAGGCATTTGCAATATCTATGTAGTAATAATGCAGCAAAGGTAAAAGAAAAATGTCCTTTTAATCCAAGCAGAAATGGTACAATGATGATGGTTAAAAGCTTTCTGTGTATGTGTGTTTTTGTCTCTGTATAAGAGTTGAGGTTATAGAGTTAAGCAGCTTAGAGATGCCAAATGGATTAAGGGTTTTGTTGACACATAGTAATCTGGTTAGCAAAGACAAAATAGAGTTCTTCCACTATCTGTCTGCCTCTATAGTTTTCCTGTTAACAATCTCATCTTCAAAATCAAGAGAAGACAGTTTCCTTTCATTTACCTATTTTATTTTTCCTGTCTTTTCTAATAGTTCATTTTAACAGCCAGTATTATGTATGCTTTATTTGTAATATAGCAACCGCTTTATGCATTCTTGATTGTTTTATTGAACCGGATATGGGAAAATTGACAAATACTCCTACTGTAGATCAGTGAATACATTTGTGTCTTCTGTTTTTACACCGGTGAAGTTGAGATCATCAGTATCAAGTAACGGGGCAAGAGGCTGCTGAGCACCCATGGGTTCAGACACCATAAAAGCGTTAATCTGGCTGTGTGTTTGCGCGCATGTTTGGGTGTGTGTCCACTGGGGAGCCAGACAGACGTCTGCGGTCTAATATTTCCTCTCAGGAGAACAAACAACACAGAGAGCATCTCTCCTTTCCCTTCCTATCTTTATTCTCGACTTTCTCCTTTCCTCTTTTATATTGTTACATCCCCCCACCTTTCTGATCTTTGTCTCTCCTCACTTCACCATCTCCCTTTGGTTTGCTGTTTATTCTCTTGCCGTCTTCCGAAAAAACACTGATGAAATAACAAAGGGTTTGGCCTCGGCTTTCCTCAGTTACATAACTTCAGCATCTTAAAGATCTCTGTTACCAAATCTAAGATCCACAATCAAAGGTGGTTTTGTTCCACAGAGAAGTCCTAACTTTGCAGTCGAGGTTTTTAGCTCTTTTGTGTGTCTGCCTGACGAGCAACAGAGCAGTCCTTCACTAATGACAAGGTTGGTGAGTGTAAACATGACCATGTTTACTTTCAAGATCTTAAAAAAAAAAGTAAAAAGAAAAAAACTCATTAAAAATAGAGTTTTATACAAAACGTCAAAAAATCTGAGCACAAGTTTGAAGTGCTGCCACACTGGATAAGATCAACTTGAATTGTAATTTTTTAATGGTTAAGAATAATTAGGTCAAAGAAAAATCAATCATTTTGGTCAGCTTTACAAAGGGAGCATTGAAAGTCATACACAAACTGAAAACCTAAAAAGAGAAATGGTTTCCTTGACTGTTGTGCATTTCAGATACAACTGAATCCTGGAACAGTTTGTTCATCCTGTATGTCCAACCTGATCCTTTAGAACCGCTGGTACCTTCAGTTTGATGTTCAGCCACTATTATTATAACCGATCCTTTTCATACAGCACAAGATCTGACGTGATTGGAATGACTTGCTATAAAAAATAGAGCTGTCCAACTTAAAAATAAAGTTGGACTTTGGTCTGTTTTTTTTTTTTTTGCAAGCCAAGGGCTGAAATCTATCATTTAAGATGGAAGATGAAGTATTCAATTTTGAATTTCTGTATACAATATAGATAGATGTAAGTTAAATCAAACAGAACAAAAGGGAGACAGTAAAAGAAACATAATGGCACAAAATTAAGTATTTGTTTTCTAATGTCAATTTTACAACAAAATGTTAAAATGACCAACATTATCACTGGAAAGTAAAAAATTAAAATGCAATTAGCATTTCATAAGAGAGTTTAGAGTCTTCAGGAAGAAGTCCACTGAAACTAAGAGAAGTTTTAAAGCCTCTGGGTGTATTGCACTTTCAGGCACTTCTGCACTGATTGCGTTTGATATCACATGAGTGCATCTATCTCTTACATGCAACCTATAGTCAATGTCTCTGATAAAGTGGAGTCACACAAAATTGCATGACTGGGCGATATTCCTTTTAGGCCAGCAACAGCTGTTAAAGATTTCTGAAAAAGTGTCCCAGAATAAATAAAAAGTGAACAGTCTCTTACTTTAAAAAACATCTTAAGTAAAGTCTAGTATCATCTCAGGTGCAAACCCTTATTAATCAAACTTAACTCCAGCACCAGCAGTATAGGATTTCTTTGTCTCCCCAACATTTTTGCAAGAGGTTGCTTTTATCAGTACTGACTGAAACAGCACTAGATTTAGATGCAAAGGTCTTTCTCTGGGAATAGTTAAATCCACAGACGGACCATTTTTTATATTTACTTCTTACCTGACATTTGTCAACCACTCAGCAAATTAGACTACAAGTATCATTAATAAACCTAAGTTAAAATGGTTTTAATTCTCACGTTTTTACAATTTCTGTCTATGTTGTCTCAGTATCTGATTCACAAAGCGATTGACATTAATGATAAGCCAGTGCAAACATGCCAATCAATTTGTAGCGCATCGTTTGCTCATTCTTGCTTTATACTGTAGATATTCTGGCATAGAATACATAAATGCAGCAGCAACAGAAATGGCAAACACATTAAAAGAACAAATTGCAGGGTTGCTGCGGTGGTGCCGGGGCAAAGCACAACCCACATATTGAGGCCTTAGTCCTCATGGCGGTGGTCGCAGGTTCAGTTCCCGACCTGGCCACATTTGCTGCATGTCTTTTCTTGATCCCATCACTTTCCTGACAAACTACTTTCAAATAAAGGCCACTGGAGTCAATAAAACCTTAAAAAGAGCACAGTGCATATTTAAGGAGAGGCTACCTCAAACAAGAACTCAGTGAAGGTCAAGTGGAAGGTGCCAACATGTTTTAAAGAAAACTCCCCACTGTTGCTAATGCATATTGAAATAGTTCAGTAAAATAAACAATACGGATGGACGCAGATTCCGGTTTGCGTCAATTTCTGACTGGAACAGCTGAAGATTACATGTTGAACACAGTGTCAGCCAAATTAACGGTGGCTCTATTTGAGTCACCTCACCTACGTACATATACCCACACACTCTCTTACTTCTTGCTGTACTACTAGATAAGGCGTGTGCAAACACACAAACACGCACAAACATAAACACAGCTGTGCTTTAAAAAGTCAATTAGCCTTGGAAAACTTGACGACTACTCATTTTTAGAGATACAAAGAGTTTCCTCCAGAGCACTGACATCCACGGCATCATGTCATTTAATAAAAACATGATCAAACTTAATATAAGTAAATGCAAGGACTCAGCAGTTTGTCTCGCTGTTAATTACAACGTCCCGTCTTTTAATGAAAACGTGTATGTGCTGAGTTTAATGAAAACACACTGTATTTCATTATACGTGTGTGTCTGTGAGGGGGTAATGCATTAAACTCTTCACACATGCACACCTGTAAGAGAAAATTACCTAGAGAATAGCTAATATGCATTTCATACAGAAGCACATAAACACAGACGCACAAACGTCCCCCGTCCTCCGTGATCATTAATATTAATAAATATTAAGAACCTGTGCAGGCAGCTACCTTGTGGTCATTAATTAAATAATTAGCAGGGCATTTTGAGTTTTGTCTTGCTTACACGCCCCATGCACCAGGCAAAAGACACAGATTCAATGCAGTCTAGCAAGCCCACCTCTGATTGGCTAAAAAAAAACTTTGTCTCAGAAAGGGCCTAGTCAAAATTTAGAGTTATGTTTAAATGGAAGGTCAGTTCAAATGTTACCCTAACCATGGACAATATTCCTGAAAATTCTTTAATGTGACTGGATTGAAACAGTTCTGGAGAAGAGCGAGCTGAAGAAGAGCGCATCCCATGTATCTCAAATATTGTCTAATATTAAAATTTATTTGATGATCTTAAATGTACAGGTGTAACAAAAAAAATTAACTCTACTGATTTCCTGAGCACCAAGTTATTCTAAAATACTCAAAGGGTTAAAAAAACAAAAATGTTTTCTGACAGTTACATATTTAGCCACTAAAGTCAAACTCATGTCCTACCATTGTCGCTGTCTGACTTGTTCTCATGTTCCGTGTCCGTAAGCGTCAGCACCGAGTTGGAGCGGCTGGACAGGCAGGAACTCCTCCCAGACGATTTACCCAGGCCTCCTCGGCCCCACAGCCGCATGGCACGCTCCGGTGACATCACGGCCTGACTCTCCGAGTCCACGTCTTGTGCCGTGCCAACTGAAAAACCGTGATGGGGAAGGCCAATGTCGGAGCAGAAAGGGAGGCCTCGGCGTGGAGGGGGCTCACAAATCCCCAGCTGACGGAGACTGAAGTGTTGGCCTACAAAGCAAACAAAAGGATTGTAATTTCCAATGTCAACTAAATGATTTACTATTTTCTTTTGAAGTTGATTTGAAAAATATATTTTAATTAACCTTCATATTTGTTTGTGAAGTAGTGCAGCTTTAATCAGAGTTAGTAATAAATGCCACTCTTAAAAGATGAGAAAGTGTGTGTATGTGTGTGTGTGTGTAGACTTGCCATGTCTGGTGTAATTATCCTGTTCACGGTGAACCATCTCCTTGTGCCCCTTGGTGGTACCGTACAATAACCTGTGAAAAGCAAAGAGCAAAGTGTTTATTTTAGATCTATAGTGGTGAAGAGAAAATACTAACAAGTAAGCTCTGTTATTTATCCAAGGAGGGTCTGTTATTTCACATTGTGCCGACACTGATTTTTGACCACAATGAGAAAGAAGATTAGTTTAGACAAAATGTACATTTCTAAAGCGATAAACCCTGACCTGGTTTGGTCTTGGTGCTGGTCGAAGGCTCGGAGCGTTTCACTAGATGAGTAAGACTTCTGAGTGGGGACCCGGAGTCCCTGCGAGCTGATTGCACAGTCCTCACTGTCCCCTGAAGACCCTAACACACATTTTCAAACACAAATAGAGACAGCTTGAGCCTGAACGTGTGACTTTTTAAAAATGAAGGGAACTACTTACAAGAGGTAAGCTGTGAAAAACAAATTTGTTAAAATCAAACGGCAGAATAGAAATAGAAAAACATTGAAGTAGAATCTGCCATGATTCATATTGTATGGGATACTTGTATAATTTACCACTGTGGCTCCATTCAGACCTGTACTTTGAGCATGCAGATGTAAATGCAAACAGGGTGACGCACATTTGTCCAACTTTAGTCACAGTCTGAATGCAAATCTGCCAAAATGAAAGACCACCTACTGACCTGATGATAATCCACGCAAGCTGCGGAGTTACACCCTGCACTTTTTTTTCTTTTTTTTTTGCTCGTTCAAAAAATAAATCTCTCTTGAATGCATTGTTACAAATCGGGCACAGCTGTCAGCTTGCTTAAAAGGATGCAACAGCTGCCTGTGGGAATATTCTAAAGATATGAGTTTTCCGTTTGTATAATGGAAGCTCACAAATCAGGCCTAAATCTAATTAAATATGAATTCCTGCTCAGAACACAGAAAGTCTAAGTAGTGAGCTTTCCTTATACAAATGGAATAAACATTGCATTTTTAATTTTTTTTCATCAAAAATGCTCTCAGTTGAAAAGTTGGGTGAAAGGAGGTAAAGCCCTAAGTGGACGATTCCTGGGGCTGAATTGCTTCCTTAGCTGCTGATGGAGTTGTACCTTTTTCATAAATATTAATTCTTTAAACTCTCATTCAAAACTTTGTTCTGAACTTCCTCAAACCTACGTTTATCTGTGCAATTGTTGTTTAGTTTAAATTTCTTTATCTTAACATTATAAATTCTCTAAATGTATAATATCTGTTGGATTTGCTCTGCAAGCTGTTTGTTTCAGGTGGGTGCGTTTCTTCAGGTTTTTTTGGATGTTATTTTATCCCGCTCATATTTCACACATACAGAACAATCTTTAAGATGAAGTGTAAGGTTTACTGTTACCTTATTAATAAGAAGCGTCTCTTTTCATTATCATGTCGTGGTCGTAAACTTTTAACAACAGCACTCTGAAGTGTTATGATTGGCCAACATGATTATTTTTCCAAGCAGCAGAACGTTACTGCCACATATAGAAACGATAAAAAAGACGTTGTCTGGTCCTGCCATCACAGCTTTATTTGGAAACGATTTACAAGCAGAAATTATGGCCGCAGGTGAGCTAAATCTTTGTTGTTGGAACATGAACAGACTCCTCCTTCACACTAATTCAAAGAGGAAGGTAAAAAAGTTAGAGATCAGCACAAACAAAAACACGCACACACCTGAATCCTCTCGTTAATCACAGAGGCTGCTTTCAAGAGTGTTCAGGTAAACATACAAGAGTATGAAAAGCCTGAAAGGTTTAACTGTTGCCACATAGATGCAAATGTGTAAAAAAAAAAAAAAAAATTGATTCAATGGCCTGAAATCAGAGCTGATGATTGGACAGTACTCCCAAAAGACGTACATGATTAAATGAGAAACGAGTGAAACTCAATCTACAAAGTCTGGATTTGGATATGGAAACATATCACAATAAGAGTTTCCACAGGTGTCTCGATAGTTCAGAAAATGTTTAAAAATGAGGTGATAATGGGTAAATTAGCAGAGATAAAACACGTTTGAAGAATATATAACTCTTTCATGGTACTTTGTTTAAAGAATCTGCAGGTCAGCTCTCTGGTTCTTCATGTAAAGTGAACCACCTTAAAGCCAAGGGTACCATGCAGCCCTCTAAGCCAATAATCTACATCTTATTGGGATCAGCCCTAAACATGGAGGTTGCTCTACAGACACTTTCTCACCAGCAAGAAAGCCTCTGGTTTTTCCTCCACTTCTTCTTGTAACTCAGTTGTTTTTTTGTTTTTTTAAGGCAGAATGCATTTCTTTACACTTTCACTTTCAGATGACAACCTTCCTTTCTATTTGCTGCTGCAATTTAGTGTCTCATTTAGTCTGATAAAAGTGCCACCAAATATTCTGTGGCATTTATCTATTACATTTGTTCAAATGTTATCCTTCAGTGCAGGAGATTTGGATCCAAACTGACATTTAAAAGAGTTCCACTAAATTCTACTAACCAGACCCTCCTTGGATAAATCTATGAGGCCCTCAGCAAAAAGAAAAAATTGAATAGTCCTTGATAAGTGACTTTTTAACCTTATTTAGGTTCAAGAAACCATCAAGAGAGGCCACTGTTCTGCTCAAGGACACTTCCTGGTATAGAGGACTTGCTAATGTTCTAACTGGAGGACAACCACTTTATCATCTGAGCTTTGACCATCTGCTTAGGGCAAACTATATGTAGTGCATACGAAGGTGGTTAGCTTGGATGTACAGTGATGTGAAAAATATCTGCTCTCTCAAAATTATTTCCCGCCACAGCACAATTTGCATCTAAATGTTCAGATCAGCAAATAAAATGTAATAATTTGAACAAATAAAATAAAATTCCCTGTTCGCCCTAGTTAAAGCACATTGTAGCTGTGATCAACTACAGTTTTAGTTCAGTTTCCCTTCCAGGCCTGATTTCTATCAGAAATCCTTGAAATGGAGCCTGTTTGGCAACGTGGAGTTTGCTTAGAGAGCAGCACACACCGCATTTTTAAAATCACACACTAAGCATGTCTATAAATACACATATTGCAATTTTGTGAAAGTACATCTCTGAATATAACTGAGGCTCTAATTAAAACTGTGTATAATTACAAACTAAATCTGAATTTTATTAGAAAGTTTGTTTAATTTTGTACCCGCTTTCACTAAGTGAAACATTATATCAATTAGGACAGGAATGGATGTTTTTAAGCCTTTATTTCGATTAGTAATGCTAATAATTCTTGGACTACAGTTCATGAAAACAAAGCATTTAAAATCAGAATATTACATTCGACCAATAAAAAAAACATTATTACATAAACATGAGCTTAATAACAAATGTGTTGCAGACCTCCTTAAAGGTTGTTATTTTCAAAAGGTCTTTTTATTCTGACATTTCACCATGTATGAAATAACCAGATTTAAATCCACAATTTGCAGCCTCTAAGAGGAAGCTATTTCTTCCTATTTTTATAGCTCCCGGATATTATAGCCTTCAAATGCACAGTTTTAAACTTTCAGTAAAAAATGAACAGCTCTAATCTTTAACAGTAATAGCCATAAATGAATAATTCCCAGGTTCAATTAAATCTGAGCTTTATTTTAATATAGTCATCCCATGAATGCTAATTAATCCAAATGGCTATGAAAAGTCCAAAATTCATAGACTGTATGAAAAGGTTATGTATGTGGGGGCAAGCAATAATTCTGACTACACATTATTAGAAAAATTCCTAATGGCCTATTTATACAACACCAATAACACAGAATTAAGCATAAGTTGAAAATGAACAGAGTGCATGAAAAACAAATGCTAATGATGGATAAGGGCAAATGTTGAGGCTGAAAGTTTACCACCTGCTCATAAAAATATTTACTTTGCTGTTCAAAGGACATCTTGTTTATGGGCTAGAATTGAGAAGAAAAAAAAAGTTGACCTTGCAAACTGCATAAAACATAACCTTGTTAACCTCGTTGTCTTGGTTTTTGACATTAAATCATAGTAAATGTTTCCTGTTTTATGTATTTATGTATACATGCATGCATGAATTCATGAGTGTATGAATGTATGATTGCTGTAATTGGGTTGTCCTACCGGTGTATTGTCCCTCCTTGTCTTTTCGGCTCTTGGTTAGGGAGCAGTATGGACGTCGCTCTTTCACTTCCATAATGATTCTGCTCGTGCCGCTGAAAAACATATAGGCATGCTGTTGTATAACTGCGCAGACAGACAAAAAGACAAAGAGAAAAAACAAAGATAAGTTGCAGCATAAAGCAAATGCAGAGAGATGATATTGATTGTCACCGATCAACACAGGAAGGAAATAAAGACGCAATAATAAAGATTTTGAAAAAGAAATAATTTTGAAACTTTTTTTTTTTTTTACACAAAAAAGATGGGAACCAACTTCTCTAAAACAGAATGGTATTACCATGTTACAGCAAGGAATGCTAGTTGCTCTTATGTAATTAGAAAACAGTTTGCTTGCTCTAGTAAAAAAAACATTTTTACATGAATGTCACAGGGATCTGTGGCTTCTTATTGCCAACATACAAAAGAAGATGGAGGGGTCATTCATATCAGTATGGCAACCACAGATCGTTTGCGAGCAAAAAGTTTCTCAGCTAAGACAATAGATTGCTTATTACCTTGTTTGCCTTTCACATGCCTTCTGTCAATGTAAACATTTCTGAAAATCATTCACAGATTACTTATGTTAAAACAACTGTATGTCTATCCATGATAAAGCAGCAACTTTTATTTCTTTGTGTCTGAGCCAAATGATCCCTAGGTTGTAGATCAGTATCTTCTTTTGTCTTCCAACCACTGCATTAGTTTGAAGGGACTTTTACAGGCAAAACAGGCTGTGAGCAACCTAACTGTGAACGTACATATAGAGCTGAAGGCTGGATAGATGGTGTCTCTCATGTTACATGTTTTTGGGTAACAATGCTGGTACAGCATAGCCTAATTAAATAAAAGTCCTACATAACTTTCCCCTCTGCCATCGTTAATGTGTGAATGTGTTATTTGGGTTACCTAAGGCTGCTGTGATTAAGTGGAGGCAGTGTGCAGGAAGTCAGAGGTTAAACCTCCAAGTTCAAATCTGTCCCTGGGTAGGATGCTGCACTCACTATTGCCCTTACGTGACTATTGCCCTTAAATGAGTTTTTCTGACCAGAAAAACTCATTTAAAACTCACATATTGGTGTGTGACTGCAAGGATTTTAACAGAGTCTTTTTGAAGTGAATCATATTAAAAATGGCCTACAAGGGTGTAGATACTATGCACATGCTATCTTTCCTTTTGATTTTTTTTATGAGTAACATTATTTTTGATAGAGTAACTTAAGCTCATGTATCAGTCAATGAGACAACCTGTTGTACATGCAATACACCACACAAGGTGAGGCACGGCAAATTTATCTGTACAACACATTTCAGCAACAAGGCAATTCAAAATGCTTTATGTGATGAAATATAGGCCTTGCTCCATGATTGCAACACTTTTCTCAGAATAATATAACGAGGCCTTCATACAAAATGTATTAAGTAAAAGTAATGGGCATCTGTGTACCAATCATATAACCTTTGACAAAGCAATCAAGGGCATGATCAAATTAAGCATATTTACAAAAACAGCAAAGTTGCCTTTGAAATAATGATCCCCGAAAAGGTGAACTTTTGAAGTCTTGCACAGTACTTTGGATTTTGCAACAGAATTTTTTGTTTTCCTGCACAGATTCCAAGCTCAAAACTTTAGTCAGTTTGTACGTGAGAGTGGTTGTGTTAAAGATCTTTTTTTATTTTATTTATTGCAGCTGATAAACCTAGATGGTAGAATCATTTATACAGCAAGCTGAAGCTTTTTGTACCAATTTTACAGTAATGTGATGCTTCAGTTAATGTGATTCTGACCAGAAAAACTCATTTAAACCCTTATGAAAAATTATTATTGCAATAACAAGTTTCAGTTATTAATGTGATGTTGTTTGCTGGGTGGTTTGATGTCACTGACATAATGAAGTCTTATGAGTAAAGAGGTATTTGATTGCTGACAACCTAAAGACAAGTCAGTCCTAGATCACAATTCCAAGAAGACACATGTGCCATTTATTGGCTGTTTATTTTCAGTTGGCCCCATAAGATTGTTTGGAAGCAGGATATTAGTACATGATTCTTACATAAAGCTGAGACAGAGGATGTTAGCGATGTCTTCAGTAGTGGCCAGACAGCTTAATAAAACAATCATCCTAATCTGAGACACTGATCCTTAAATCCTCTACCTTCTGGACCTGTGTATGTGTTGGGCTATTAAGGTCTATAAGTATGTTCGCTAGCGTATTTGGTTAATAATGCATGCTAATCTTTGTATGCTTGATTTGTGCATCTTACTACTTTAATTTGTCAAATAAAAACCTTCTTCAAATCTACAAGTTTTGTAAATCCAGGAATGGACATTTTTGCTCATTCTCCTTTGTAAAGCAGCACAATTTGAATCTGCGAACACCAAATTTGAAGAATTATGAAAGATTCACAATGTAAGTATGAACTTTGGGCAATTGCAACACATGCTTAGATCTGAGCTATTCAATTGAAGCTCCAGCTAACACTGGAGTTACTGTTCTGCTGGAAGGCATCTCAAGTTTTTCGCCTGCTGAAGAAAGTCATTCCCACAGCATGATGCTACAACCACTTTCCATCACTGTGGAAATGATCTGTCTGCTGCGTTCCTTGGTCTTCATGACGTTTTCTTTAGTAATGCTCTAACAAACCTCTGAGGCATTAACAGGACAGCTGAATGTTTTTTTTTTAAATTACATCACACTCAGCTGGATTCCATTTACTAATTGCAACTTTATGTTGCGGTATTTGTAAAATAATTTTTTTCTTCCATTTAAAAATCATACACTAACTTGTGTGAAACTGTCAAATAAAATCCCAATAAAAATACACAACAGTTTCCAGGTTTGATGTCCACATGCAATTGCTCCAGGGCCAGAGGTATTTTTCAATGCACTGTATTGCCAACAAAGGCATATGGGATTAGAGTTCTTCCGACGTACCGGTGACCCTAATAATTAATTTAGCACACTTACACATTTCCAATCAGGGTAAGGGCCTCTCTCTGGGAATACATGGATGTTTAATCCTAAATGTCAGCATCTCCATTTCGCCTGACCTACATGCCCTTGGAGTGTAGGAGGAGTCGGGGAGTAGACAGAGGAGGCACAAAGGTAACGTAATATCAAGCAGTTAGTAAAGACACTTTTGCCACAGAAAATCTACAGTGTCAAAAGCTAACGAGTCTCATGATATTCATGTATTAGCTGCTGATCGACATAGGACTGGATAATAACAGTTTGCCATGCTGTGAGCGAATGATTCAGAAGACCTGGAGAATGTAAGGTGCTCTATATAGCTATTCTTTTAGAACTATTTAAAATTTAGCCTAATAAAAAAGAAATATTCTTCCATAGTCTTCATAATATATTTATCATGTCAAATAGTTTCTTGGCAACTTCATAGACTACTGATACTGTTGTTTCTGCTGCAGATACAACAGAGCAGGATTGTTAATGAAATTATTTAATATTTACACTGCTTCCAAAACAGTTGGCAATTCTGAAGATTGTTGCGCCACTCTGTCTTCCTTTCAAGATGTTCCCTGTTGCCAATTTAAAAGACTGGGAAGTGAATATGAATTTCATCACCTTATTGAAACACAGATTAAGAGCTGGGCGATGTAATTAAAACAGCCAAAATATCTAATTGTTTTCAATCATATTATTTCTTTGTAGTATGTTGAAAAGGGACATGAGACATATTCAGCTCAGCGCTGGCTCTTCACATATATATATATATATATATATATATATATATATATATATAGTTAATTTGTGTGTGTGTGTGTGTGTGTGTGTGTGTGTGCGCAGAAATACATTTTCTTTTGTGGCATACAATTAAAATAACACTTTTGCGACAAATATATATTTTAGGTAAAATCAGTGTTTGAAATAAATTACTAACATCATATTATTAACGATAATAAAAAACTAAAAGATGCACTGGAACATTGTTGTCTAGCCACCCCACTTGAGTTTGTTCATTTTTCAGTTGATGTGTTGCTTTTACGCAATTTTCATGCTCCTTTAATTTTTTTTCTCCATCTAAATTATTTATATGTGCAGGTCAGGTACAGAAGGAATCTGTAAAGTGAATGCTGTATCCAGATGAAAATGTTGCACAGCTGAAGTAGGATAATACATACACAAAGCCAAGACTGTTTGGAATACAAAGTGATGATCCTTCCAGATTCAAATGTCTTTCTTTCTAATGCCAAGTTTCACTGATGCAGCTGCTCTGACTGACTTAATGTTGCTTGATGATCTTTTGCCTGAAGTCATCTATGCCGGAGCTTCTATGTCATACAGATTGTGCTCACCGTGCTCAATGTTCTGACAGTAGCTGCAACTCTGCAGACAGACAGGTATTAAGGATGAGAACTGAAACCGCTGAAGGGGAGATAAAAGCAGCATGTTTTCTTGGTTAATACAAGGCACATTTGCTGCAAATGCATTTTTTTTTTTTACATGTTGAATACATTACTTTTGCAAAGTGCCAGAATTAAAAAAAAATAAATATTACATATCAGACAAGCTATTCTGGGGGCAGATATTGTACATTTCTATGTATGCAAACGTGACAGACAAAAAATGGGTGTTAAGGTGTGTTTGTTTTGTCATCTGTAACTTAGGCTGTGGTAGTGAGTATTTCAGTCTGTTTTTTAATGAATGAACCATTGGAAGGATTGTGGAAATCCAGCAACACATGAGAGCTGCAGCTAGAATGGGACTAATAGTCCAAAACATCAAATCAGTCTTGTTGTTTCATTGATCCACCTCAGACTGTGATCACCATAAAATAAAAAGGTAAGAAAGGATCCTGGGTTTGTCAAACGAATGTGACATAACGACACAAACGTGTACAGTGGAAGGACGAGTCTGCAGGTACAAACAGAACAGACACAAAATGTGACCCCCTAGTATCCATCTATTCATGGATAAATATTAGAAAATAAGTTACCTGAGCAAGGGTAATTTTTTTTAATTAATGTATTTTTATTAAGAAAAAAATAGATTCAGTTTTGGCCAGTTTAAGACTTAGCATAATGCAAAACATGCAAGCTGCTGTCAGTGTAAAGCTCTGCAGATCTGCAGAAATAAATTAGAGACTCAAAGAGTTAAGGCTCCCACATCATCAGAAGTGCTGAAATCGCCTCTAATTGACGTAGACGTGTGACAAAAATGGCCTCGTTTTGTTCGCAGAGACGCAGCTGGCTTGGGTTCTCGACACCAGGCCCTGGTCAAACTGTGTGATTGGTCAGAAGTTTGTTGCCCTGTTTTGTGCAGAAATGAGCGCAGACAGCAATGTTAAAGCTTCACTTCAAATAATCTGCATCCATTATACAGTTTGTGTATCTGCAGGAGACAGAAACACATCTGAAGAATGTTTGTGAGAAATAATGTACATTTGTACTGTTATTCGCCAATTAAATGCTATAATAACAAGACTGTCAAATGGCTAAAACCTCTTCGATGGAAACTGCAAGATTGTTGCCCACGAAGTTGTTTTGTCTTTGACCGTTTTGAAATAGAGGATGCACAGAGGGAAGGAAAATCATCTAATATGTTCAAAAATACTTTAGACTTTGAACATATTTGACTTTAGACTTAGGGATGAAACGTCTTCCAAATATTTGTATTGATCAGGATGCAAACACATTTCCAACAAAATCATTCCCATATGTTTTATATGCCTGTAAGATATATTTTTGCTTTCAACATAAATTATGCAGTGTTCTTTCTTTGCAGACACCACTAACTAACAGAGACTTTGGGTCTGGGTTTGGACTGCTGAACTTTGACATTTCCAGAAGAAAACCACCTGAGGAACAGAGTGGGGAAGAGAACAGCAGTTGTTGAAGTTGTTTTGAAAGGAAAATCTGGGAACACTTCAGCTAGTATGATTTTTCAGGTTAGCAAGAGCTGAATAAGAATAACATATTAGAGGCCAGCCTTGCATAGCCAAAACACAAAGCTCATATGTGAAGCCACACATGCCATTACCGATTCCATCTGGGCTGAAATGGAGTTCTGTGTAATGAGACATTCAGAGCATTTCTATCATTCCAGTCATTAGCAGGTGAATTGTAATCAAATCAAGTCATAGAGCAAGTACACTGATGTGAAAAAGTACCCAACTCCTCATAGAAATATTGTGTTTAAGATAATCAATCAGATTATATCACACCACAATAAGCCAAGTAAATACAGAAAGTAATTTTCAAATAATGATTTATAAAGGACAAATAAGGCATCCAAACCAACCTGACCCTATGTGGAAAAGTAATCGCTTGCTAAGTGGGTTCGGCCGCTTTGCCAAGAAGAACTCTGTGATAAATGGTGATGAGTCTTTTGCATCAAAATGAAAAAAAATTTAGAATGAAGTGTTTTTATTTGTGCAACGTTTGACTTGTGAAAGTGACATGAAATTATATTCTTCATTAACAGAGTTTATATTCGATTTAACACCTGCCTGGTATAATAAGAAATTTATGATGGGACAAAAACATTTTTAATGATACTGAAACTATTGATAACATTTACATGTCAATTTGTACATGTTTTTTTTAATTGCGAATGTTATATGAAATTGTGATAATTTGCTATGGAGCATCTAGTCTAACAAAACAGTAATAAGGAATACTGGCTTTCCTTATTCCTTATAAGGAAAAAGACTTTCTTTCTTTATTTCTCTCTCTTTCTTTCTTTACCAACTGTACAAACCTCCTAAAGTACTCGTGTCACTGCCAAGAGTAATGAGAGACTGAGTTCAGTAATCAAACTGTACTTTAACTTTTCCATCACCACCATGCATTGTTGGCTTTTCACTGAATTTAAATAAACAAATGCATTTCCTACTAAACTGAAACGTATGTGCAGCCCGTTCTCAGATGAATGAAAAACAACGCAACAAGTAAACTACAGCAAGTTCAACAACTAAAATCTGGCCAAGATTGGTAAGGTTGAATTTTATGAAGATGTACATTTCTCAAAGGATTACCTTGGATTACCATTACGTGTGTAGCTTACCTCAGTTTTCCTGTCCATGTATCCAAAACGATTGTGTAATGCCAAAATGATCAAGAAACATGTAGCAGGAGTCACGTAAAAATAATCTAGCCTCTTTTATTAAGTCACTATTTGAATTTAAGATAGATTTTTCTGTATTTTCTCTGTTCTATTATTCCTCCTTTAGACTCTACTGACTTCTGATTATCCAAATTTTTTCCTGATCTCTTTCTCTCTGGTCTTACCGACTACTTTCAGTGACCTCACAAGTGGAAATCTGCTGGGATAATCTCTCTCTTTCTCTCAGTCTTTCCTACCTTTTTCCTTCTCCCACCTAATCCCCCTCTTTCCTAAGATTGGCAATGAGAGCGGGATGAGAAAAAGACAGATGTTTGGCACTCAGGAAAAAAAACAGTCTCAGTTATCTGAGCGGAAAAGCAGAAATGTGTTGTTCAGACTTCTGATGTTTAAGGATACTCTTCATCTGCTCAGCATAATAAGTGTGACTGGAAATGAGAAGCAACTGAACCGCTTTCATTGGCAAACATTTGTTTCATAATTCGCAAATTTCTGACGTTATTTATTGCAACTGTGTTGCACTTGCTGCTTACTGTATTTCTGCAGCACATTGTCAAAGCAGGTTGCACTAAATAGGAGACACAAACAGAAGTTCAGTGGATTGGAGCAATTTGCACCTATTTTTTTTTTAAGCTTTTTTCTGGCTCTAGAGGTGTTTATTTCAAAATGATCCGACAGAAAAATGGTTTATGAGAGAGGGAATGGAGATGGGGCAAAGGTCAACGGGCCAGGACTCAAACCTGAGAGGGTTCCGTATATGAGTCATGCGCTTTGGTGTAAAAGCAGAAAGAAAGAAAAGGATTATTTGTCTCTTAAAGTGACACATTTTATACACTTTGATTTTACACCTGAATGTGGGGCTGTGACAATCGTACCAAATGCAACCAATGGGAAAATTCAACTTACCAAACACTGTTCGACTGAAGGAGATGATTGATGGAAAAATGATGCCGAACAAAACAAATTGTGAAAAAATTTCAAAATTTGCACAGAAACAAACAAAGATAGAACCCTAAATAACCTATTTAGACAGAATATCTGCAAACATGTTGATTTGGGGGTTAATGTATCTTTAATAAATTATCAACAAGGTTTTTCTAATACTGGGTATTAGAAAATGTTCAGAGGGACATTCTGTATGGCTGAGCTGAAGATTTCCCTTCAGTCATCACAGCTAAAATCTGAAGTGGCTGCTGGTAAAAATACCGAACACATATTCAGCTACCCTGAGCAGCGGAGTGAGGAGCAAAGGGAGCAATGAAGGTCTAATGTAGGCGGGGAAAAGAGGCAGGTCAGCCCTTGTTAACAAAGACTTCATTGATTCCAGGTTCCTAACCTCGTCTCCGAGCTTCATTCCCTACTTTCTCTCATATCCATCTCTTCTTCCTTGCTCTCTCTGAACATCCACTTTGACAATGTTTTGTAATTTACATCCACAACAGTTCTGAGGATCTTGCATATATTAGAGTCTATATTCATCTAGTTGAAGTGTTTTCATTTTGTTTTCTTGCTTTATTCTCTTTCCTGAGATGCACCATCCCACCTCCTTCGTGTTCAGGTATCATTCAGCCTTTACAGCACAAAGGATCTATTATCCTCTGCCTTTAGTGAAAATGTGTCTTTTCACATCAGTGTCTTTGTGCTGAACTCAATTTTAGCATTAATGTTTCTTTACATCCAGATAACAGACTTAAGGAAAGAGTGGCTATGATAAGAGTTAAGCTATGTTGTACAGGGATAAACGATATTGTGATAATGGTGTAAAAACAGAAAGAAAAAGATGATTTATCTCTAAAAGTGACAATGACTCAGCCCTGTTCCAGTTTTATTGTCAACTATCAGGTCAGACAACATCTGATTCCTACAGTTATAGCCATATCACTGACATAAACACCTGATTCATGAATGGGATTATTGTGAGAGGACCACAGAATAGAGCATGTTCGAAAGGAAGAGACAGATGCTACACAGTATTACCATCATCTGCAGCAGTAACTGGAGTGCAACAAGCACAATGAACAATAATTACAGTATTACCACAAGGATAATCACCGAGAAACAGGAGACTGAATAGCAGACAACAGGATGTGGAAGAACAGAAACAAAGAACAGAGAATATTTCAAAGCATATATATGTCTGGAGTCTTTTTGCTCCAGCGCTGCGAGCTTTAACACGAACATCACTTGAATTCAGTGAAATGTTAACGCACGCCCAGCTGTTGCACTTATTCCTGCATGCATCGGCACTGCGCTGCAGAGTTCCTCCATTTTCTGCATGCCAACACCCTCCTCTGATGTACTGCAGAGCTTTAAGCCAGCGGACTTATCCCACTTGGCACAAATCATCAGTGGATTCAGAATCCTGATGGAGCATCATGGTGGAGCATGTAGGGATAAAAACACCAGCACAAAGGGTTCTTAAAGGCTATATTTTAAATGTACAAATATTGAATAATATAAGACATTAAATAAAAGTAAAGGATATTTGCTGACAAATGGCAATATTTCATTGGTTAGTGCTTGTCTTAGAAATGGCAGCAGAGCTATGTATTAGTTGGTTTGGGCCTAAAAACCCAACCCGACCCAGCCATGGAAACTCTGTCTGAACCCGATCTAACATCACAAATCATTTTAAATTTTTATCCTAAAACTGAATTAAACCAAACATTTTAAGTAAGAGTTTCCTACTTTTGTTTTTAGATTGCAATTTGAGTAAGCAGAGTAGTCTCTCTTGTTTGTAGCTTTTGTTTAACATCTTCCAGCTCCATTTTGTCACTTGTTGTAATTAAAAGATGAGTCAATAGCAAGTCTTCTGGGATGTATGATTGAGGGAGAGAGAACGGCCACTTACTGCAAGTTCTTTTGCTGCATTTCTTAGGAACTGAAGTTCTCTTTTTTCCTATAAAATAACCTGATTTAAATATAAAATGTACCAAACTCATGAGCATGGGTCATTACCACAGTGTTTCATTATAAAACAGCCTTTGAGGTTTGATGGTATCCGGCTTGAAAATGCTGAAATATAACTATGTGCATCTTATCTTGATCAGAGAAAACAAATGATTTAAAAATCACTTATGTTAACCAGAGAAACTGCAAAACACACAAATAGTGAAAAACAATGTAAGACAAATTAGGGTTAGGTAGGTTTAGAAAAAATTCTTGTGCTTCGGGCACAAAAATAGGCCTAAATGAATTCAAACAACTGCTGGTTTGAAATCCCCCATTACTTTTCTGTACAGCAGAAGGACACAGTATGCATGTATGTATGCTCTATTATTAGCATGAAGAACATGCTTTCCAGGCTGAAGTGAACCATTTTCCATCTGAGACAGAATCCCCAGAGATTGAGGCAGAAAGCACGCTGTAGTAGCACATCAGTAACACATCTATCTATCTATCTATCTGAACGGTTAACGTTTTAACTTACTTTCTTTAAAAGGGGTTTAATTTTTGTGGACTCTTTCTGTAACCATCACATTCAGTAAAATGAACTGAATGCCATTAGATAGATGAAAGCTTATTTTTCAGTATATGGAGACTGAGTTGGAGCTTCACAACAGCACACCAAAAGTATATGTTTCACCAAATGTCAGAAGATGGTAGCTGATGGCATGGCTAAGGGAGTGAATGCATCATCTATGCACATGTTAATGTGCACAGGTCACAGCTAAGCGTTTCTCTGTGCAGTGCCTGAATATGAAATGTATTTATTACTATGCTGATTGCACACTCTGATCTTTCAGTACCTCATTTAGATTGCCAATAAAATGTTAGAGAGAAATTAGAGTACAGTATGTTTC
The DNA here is from genome assembly GCA_010883035.1 of Poeciliopsis occidentalis. Lineage (NCBI taxonomy): Eukaryota > Metazoa > Chordata > Actinopteri > Cyprinodontiformes > Poeciliidae > Poeciliopsis > Poeciliopsis occidentalis. The sequence continues at coordinate 582,614 of SZYC01004087.1, read as the reverse complement.
TGCATTATAGAACTAAACAACAAAGAGCATAGCATGCTACGAACTCTAGCAGGAAAAATATGAAAAATATGAAAAATATGCTGTAGAGGAACTGTGGCCTCTTGCTCTGTCCAACATTATATTAGATATCTCTCTTCCAAGAACAAAGAACAGGAGAAGATCTCTCATGAATGGTACTGGGTGAAAAAAAAAAAAAAAAATCCTTAAATAAAAGAGACATTCCATCAATTCTAACATGCTGAGCTACAATTTTACATACACATAAAGCTGAGATCCCACAACAACTATTAGCTCTGCAGTTCTCTAATTAATATGGCGTGGTGTTGCAGTGAGTCCCAGAGGCCGGAGAGGTAAAAGCTTAATGAGCAGACCAAAACCAAACCAAAGTAATTTAGAGGCCACACACACATCTGACTTTGATTTAGAAGGATGAAACTCCCAAGAAGTTTAGAAATTAAGCACAATGTTTGGTTCTGTTAATTGAAATTGTATTAGAATTTGTTATATGCTAGTTTTCATTATTCTTTAACATTTTAGAAGGTTATACGTGAATGTTTTTTTAGTTTATCATAATTTCTGCTGGACTATTTGAATGCTGTGACGCAGCTAGTATTTGATTTTTTTTACCAACGGGTTTCAAACAGCTGAACTGCTGGATGATGAAGAGAAAGATGACTTTAGTAGTTTCAGTGCACAAGAAAAAGATGAAGATCAATCACTTTTCCTGGTGAGCTTCTGTATCTTTTAAGCAGCTGTGTCGCAGGCACAGTGGGTGCTGTTTATATTCAGGTGTGCTCAACAGTCCAGATTTGTTCAAATGAGACAGCGAAGCTGATCTAAAAAAATTAGGTACCTGTGAAAAAAGTCAGTTCACCAGAAAAACATTTGACTTGAAATTTTCAAAGTCAACTTTGTTAATTTTCCTATTTTAATTTTACCAGCAACAAACAACACAAAAAACTGCAGAATAAAAAAAATGTCAGCTTTCATATTTCACCGTTTCCTGTCACAAGCATAAATAGGAGTTTGCATCCTTCTGCTAACCACTCCTTTAGTTAGCCTCCATATTACACCTTATGATGAACACAAAAGGTTTAATATGCCATTATCCTGAAATGTATTTACACAAATTTACTAAAGATCCCCAGGAAAAAGCAAATAGATTGAAGATCCTCTTAGCATGTTTTTTTTTTTTAAGTCTAGACTTCTCATTCCGGTGTAGTCAAAGATTTAATTCAGTTTAATAAAACATAAATCTAATAAATTTGGTTCGTTGTGAACAGGTAGATGTTTTATGCAAATAGAATGAGCCCTGAGCGAGTCAGTGTCTCGCAACTGAACAATTTTTGTAAGATGAATGATATTTTTCTGGTTTGTAGCGAAAGAACTACCTTTGCAGGCACACTTGCACCTGGAATACAGGAATGTTTCATTGATGGTTGGAAAAATCAGAGCAAATGTGACCTCTTTCCTTGGTTCCATAGTATAGTCACTGAAATATTTTAGACTTGGAGGCAAGACAGAATCCTTTTTTCAAAGAGAGGTACTTTCTTTGTAGGACAGTGTTTTATCCTTCCACTGGTCTTATTATTCTCAGCATTTTAAAAGCTTGGATAAAACCTTAGAAAGTCTAGATTTCTTTTAAATCTGGAATTAAAAAAAAAATCCCAGGTGAGATCCTATTCAGTCAAGCAATTATTGCATTGTTGTTGCTACTGAAGCGGAACAAAAGGGATTCATGCAGTTCACTTTCTTTACAAATAAACATTTGAAAAGTGTTGTGTGCATTTTTACTTAGCCCCACTTATTTACTATTTTGTAGAACTGCTTTTTGCAGCTATTATAACTGAAATGGTGTCCCATTGTTATGTGTTAAACAGCAGTGAGATTTTGTGTAGATCATTTCTGGAAAATGGCTTTTTAAAATTGATGGTTTTTTGTGTGGACACTGCCAAAGTTTCAAAATAATAACTATTCCCATCAACAGACTCTCAACTGGTCTTAGTTCCCACTTTGAATAGACCATTCCACAACATGTATATACTTGAAACTATTCCATTGCAGCTCTGGCCTTGTGTTTAGGTTTCTTAGTCTGCTGGAAGTGAACCTCTGCTCTAGTCTCAGGTCTTCACCGGTTTTTAATAGGGTTTTCTTTTGGCTTTCCCTCAGCAATGACTTCCAAAAAGCCTAAATCTGTGGAATGAAAGGTTAATAATTTTTGTATGAGAGGCTCTTTGAGCTGAGCTGTGGACTACTGTAGCTCCTCCAGCGTTACCATGGGCCTTTTGGTTGCTGCTACTTCCTGAGTTTGGCAGTTTGGTTGGGCAGAAATGTCTTGACAGGTTTGCAGTTGTGTCATACTCTTTCAGATGATGGATAAAACAGAGCTCAATGAGATGTGAAAGCATCAAATATTGTTCTCTAACTTAACTTTCCTATATACTTTTCCTCAACTTTTTTCCTGACCTGCCTCCTGTATTCTTTTGTCTTCTGTCAATGTCAACTCTATTCATATAGCACATGTCCAACAGATCGAACGGCACAAAGTGCTCTGCATGGTAAATATCTATTTATATTCACTAATGTTTTCTAACAAACCTCAGAGGCTTTTGGAGATTAGCTGGATTTATACTGAATAGCATACAGGTGGACTCTATTTACTGACCTTTGAAGGGAGTTGGCTGCATTATATTTAATTTAAGAGCAACGGTAAGAGTTCTATATAAACTAATACCACATGTTTTGGCAGAAACTTCAGTGATGTGACATACAATTTACAGCATTGGTTGACTTTCAGTACATAACAGAAGGGGAAGGAAAAAGAAAAAGGAATTTTGAGACGGCAGCCTGGCTGCATGCAGCTTGGCTGACAAGGACATTAACCAAAGTTAGTGAGTCGTGAGCAAGCTTTCATACAGCACAGTTCATTGTTATCAACTCACAGACAGTACATGCATCCTTCTGTCTCATTTGATCCTGCTTTATTAATTTATTTTTCTTGCGCAATGTACCAGACAACGTGTCCAGCAGGTCATGAAGTCAAAATGACCTGGACACAATACTTCCAACAGCATGTCAGAGCACAATCTTATTCCATCTATTGCAACATACAGTACTTTTCAAATGTGTGTGTGTTTTTTTTAAAGAATTTAACCCTTTTCTTCCATTTTACAATTGACATGACGCCGGCTCCGCCCCCATGGTGACGTACAGCAATCCTCCCCCAATCATTCCAGGGCATTTGTCAGCAACTGACCAATCAGCGTTCCAAGTGCAGCACTCCGACAATATTGACAGCATCCATCATAGAGTCAGATGCAGTCAAGAGAGATTTTGAGGAAAATAATAAATGATCACTCTCCAAGTTGTCAGTGGGTAACATGCAATCCTGACAGCCGTCACCCAGAACATACAGAGGGCAGAATACAATTGATTAAATTTCTAAAATCAAAAAGGAGTCTGGAATAATGCAAGAAATGGCTCACGGACTCCAGCCCACCTCATGTCCAGTTGAATGAAACTGATGGATGGAAACTAAGTTAGCCAGCACCCTGAAGGTAACCGGTAGGAAACCTAGCATTTTTTGTTAACGATACTTACTGATAGCCTGTGCTAACGACTCAGGGCTCCGTGGTAATGACTCACAACTCAGTTAAATTAAAATAACAATGCTGAACATCTAAATTTCCAGATCAAAAAGTGAAGGTATATGCTAACTGCTATTTTGGCATTTAAACATTGTTTCGTACTTCTGTTTATTTCTAAGCATTTTCCTGAAGGCAGATTTTCACAAGTCGGTATTATTTAAGTAATTACTCACTCATTTTGTCCCGCAGCATTCACACTTGCAACCAATCGTACTCTAACTTTCTTGTCCCTCATTTGTCCTCTTGGGCTTCATCGCTGATATTTCCGTTATTTTCTGCTAATAACCTTACAGACCTGAGGACTAGAAGGACTAGTTACAGGGTTTTCTTGTGTCTCGGGTCACGCACTGAGGTCTGTAAGAATGCCTTAATAACAGTGTGGTTGTCGCATGGGGGCGGAGCCGGCATCATGTCAATTAAGCACCATGTTGTGTTGGTCTGTGGCAGGAAATCAGTAATATGGAAAAATGTGTAAAAGTTGGTAGGAATAGTTTCCGAAAGTCTCTGTACTCTAAAAGATGGAGCCTTTGATAAAAAATACACAATAAATTGGCAATACTGTTTCTTTCAAGGCCTTATTCTCAGACCTGATTTTACATACTTCTGATTCAGAGTATGTAGACAGTTCATAATCTAGGTCTCTACCTTCTCACCCCACTTTAGCTTTGGTCTTATCCCAACTGCATTCACAGTAATATTTTTATTGTTAGAATTACATTATTTTCATCATTATTAGCATGCCTAGCCTTGAATAATTTTGGTCTTTACAGTAAAACCAGGACAACCTGGAAAGAAAAAAAAATGTTAAAAGTTGCAAAAGTCAATGAAGAATCCGTTTCAAGAGCTGAAAATTAGTGTAATTAGTAGATTATTACTTGGCCTTAACCAGAAAAGTCCTTATTTTGGGGTGAATTGAAACGAGATGCATAATTCACTGGGTGTTTACAGCAACTATTAGTTCATAAATGTTCATAAAAACTTATTGAAAGCCATTCATTTAAGTCCCTTCATCAGGTTGCATCAACTGATTTTTTTTCAGCAAAAAATGGCTCCATAGAACATTTGTTACCTTTACGTCCAATTATTTTTTTTTTTTTTGTGGAAACAATGGCTATAGAAAAAACACATTCAGTTTCGTCCAACATTTACAACAATACATAGATGCAAAATTGTCAGATGCTTCAATTATGCTCAACTGACTGCTGAGCAACCCTTATTTCCTCTAACATGCACGCACACAAACTGGTGCCAGAGTCCTTCACCAGAAACAGCTTTCTCTCAAGAGCTGCCTTCCAAAAACACTTGACAAGAACAGAAATTGGCAATTCATTCCCTTACAGTACTTGCTCATTTTTCTCTAACCCACCCCCCTTACTTTTTATTGATCACAATCACTTGTTCCCTGCACGTGTTCAAATCACTGAGTGGCTGCTTCTCCCCCCTCCTCAACTCCAACAAGAATAGTCTAATCAAGGCAAACTGGCACTAATCTTTCCTTTATCCACTGGGACATTTACAAAGACGCACAGAAAGAACAATTTCAGAAAAAGTGAATGGGACAGAAAGCAAAGTACGTTGAAAACAAATAGACGATGTTACTATGAGTCCCAGATGGAGAGACAGTTATTGAATGTCAGTAAAACCCACCAACTTTTTGAGTGGTCTAGCCACTGAATGGCGCCGGTTCCTTTCCAGTTTTTATCATTATCTTCTTTCCAAATCTGAAAAAAATAACCAAAGGAAACACAATTCTTGATTAAAATTCAGAATTGACATGTACGATGTAAACATCTTCTTGAATTGTTTAAAAGACTTTGTTTTATTATTCCAGTTATTCTGTTAGGGGGAGAACTCGATCATGCACTACACTAAAACTCCATGATATTCTGAATTTCCCCTCTGTGAGACAATAAAGGACATTTCTAATTTATAATTTCTAAAAGAGTCAACATACTATCCAATAGCTCTTAAACATGTGATGTCATGTGGTAAAATAAGTGTTTATTATTGTGTAGATGTGTGAAATATGCTTTATGTTCTTTATTTGTTTTAAACCTGTATTTTGAAATAAGACAGGAAGTCTGGGTTGCAGGTTAGCCTGGTTGACAGTAACATTACTCTGTTCTCTTAGCAATGAAAAACCCAACAATCCATCTAGTTTCCGAACATGCTTATTCCAGCAGGATCTGGTTCCCATTTCCAGCAGTCATTAAGCTCAAGGTACACCATGGACCGGTAACGTGGGTTCATCTCAGAACAACAGGGACAAAAAAAAAAGGTATATCCACACGCTCATACTGAATGGCAGCTTGAAGTACCCAATTAACCAAACAGTTATGTTTTTGGACTATGGGAAGCAGCTATTCAGAGTAGAACGAACTGAATCATTCAACACTTAATTGAGATTCTTTAAAAGCACTGATTGAAATTTCTGAAGGCTGTATTTAGCTTATTAAAACAAAAACACATTTTTCAGTTCAAAACACCCAAAGGTTGGCCACACTGATCCACAGAGATGTTCTCGAAACTATAAAACCTATAAGGAAGTGGGAAGCTTTGGAAAACAGTACGACTCCTTTCAAACCTTCACATATTTGATGCTGTGGAGCTTTCTAAATTCAAAATAATAACCACAAAAGTTGAACAGGGTCGTAAAAACGGAAATAATTATATAATCATCTGAGCTGGTATCAATGAAAAATGTTTTATCATAGACATGTTGAGCCTAATTTCTGTTTAATTGACTTGATCAGAGTTTGGTATGCTTGCGATGAAGCCTTCAGTGGTAACTCGTTCATACTTTAGATTTAAAAAAACAATTTTGCTTCTAAGCAAATCCATCTACAAAAGAGGTAAATAAATGTTTTGTTTTAATAGCAGCACCATATTCTTAATTTTCCTCATATGTTACTTATTCTAAAATCACTTCTAGCATAGTTTTCAGCTGCAGTGTAGTTTATGATAACAAAAGGAAAACATGCTTTCAACAATATTTGCAAACATTAAAAAATATGATTTGAAGATGATAGTAAGTCTATACATTCATGGCTTAATACTTTGTTGAAGACCCTTGAGGACTAATAATAGTTTCAAGTTATATTAGGGATGTCTTTACAAGGTTGTGGATGTTTACTAAATAAAAAAAGTGGCCAAATTATTAATAATAAATAGTCTATCATTAATAATATATTATAATGTAATATAATCTCAGTACAGATACAGCTGCTCAGAGAAGGACAATGAACATAGAAAACATTTCAAGGAGAAAGTTTTAGAGAAGTTGAAGGCAAGATTAGATTTTGTAACATTGTCTCAAGCTTTGAACATCTAATAGAGCTCTGGCTAATCCATCATCTGAAAATGGAAAAACCAATGCACAACTGCAGATTTACCCAGACATGGCTGTCCACCCTAATCGACAAGCTGAGAAGGAAATTGATCAGAGAATCAGGCAAGAAGCTAATGGTAGCACAACACGACACAAATATGGCCATTATGGAAGAACAGCAAAAAAAAAATAAAATAAAAAATAAAATAAAAAATTGTTTTTTGTCATCCTGCTTGCAGTTTTCTTCAGCCAAAAAGTGTTCCTTTGTTAAGACAAAAACTGAACTTTGTTGCTTGCATGTAATGCAACTTGAATGCAGAAAAATTACAGAAGCAAATCATCCTGAACACAGCAATGCCACTGTGAAATATGGCTGTGGCAGCTTCATGACGTGGTGACGTTTGCTCTTGAACAGCGAAAAGTTGGTCAGAGGTGATGGGAAGATGGATGTAGATAAATATAGGCGAGTTATGAAAGAAAACCTGCTAGGAGCAGCAAAAGACTCTAGACTTGGGCGGAGCTTCATCTTCTATTCTGTGAGAATGTTCCAGTCAAATTCCAGACATAAAGACTAACACTGATGTTTACCAGCGCTCCTCAACCAGTCTGATTCATCTTGAACAATTTTATAAAAGAAACACAATGACTGACAAAAACTTCTCAGGCAAAACTGGCTGGTGGAGACAAATCTAACATATTTTGTAATAGATGGGAAAGATAATTCTAAAACGTTTTGATTCATGGGGGTTGAATGCAGATATTTATGTGTGGAAAGTAAAAGCATGTACCATTTACCTTCCACTTTATAACAAAATTTAGACTGAGATCTCATTCAGTTAGGAGTTAATACTCCAGGTCTCTGTCTCAGGGGTCAGGTGTGATGAGTCTTACTCTTTAAGAAGGTATCCAAAAGACTTTATCACTGCCTTCTTCTGAACATCTTACCCAGGTTTATCTGCTAAATCAACCAAGCTGAGTAGTTTCTCAGCCTGTCACAAGTAGAGACAGTTGAGCCACATATATTTTAGGGGCTCAGACCTAAGCACCAAGGGGTATTCTCTCTGCAAACTTTACATCAAAACCATCTGGGAAAAAAAAAAAAAAAGTAAGTATCTTAAGAAAAGCACCCAGGCTTTCCTCTACTGCCAAAGAATCAAAAAGATGTTTTAAAAAAAAAGTGTCAAAATAAGTCTACTTCTTTTTTATGTTCATTTGGGTAAAGATTTAATGCTAAGTTCAGGAGGAGGAACATACAGCGCAGAGTTCAGCAGAAGAAAAATATTAATCATGTAAAAATCTCTGCAAGGGTTTGACCTTTTCCAATCTAATAAGGTGTGAGAGAGAAAACTCTTGAAGCTCCAACAGAGAACCACTCTTTTCTGTCAGATATGCTAGTTCTATTTTCCCCTTCTTTGTGCTGCTTTTTCAAATAACTTCCCAATAATACATGATACACTGAAGTCTGTTGAAATGTGACAAAATACAAATAAAACTTTTTGTAAAAACTGTATGTCTGCAGGAAGTCTTTCTACATTCACAAATCATTTAAGTCTTTTCTTTTTCCAGAATTCCACTTCATGCGTTCATGTCCATTTGTAATCTTTAATCTGGCCAAAAACAAATTGATTTTGAAACATTTTTTTTGACAAAGCAATTCTTCAGCTCCCTATGAAACATATTACAAATAAAGATTATGAGTTTTTTTTTGCTGTCAAAGTCTCTTTTACTTTTTCATTTCATGTGCTGAACTTCGCAATTTCTGAAGTGTTGAAGGCCATCACAGAAGCAGCCAGTACCTATCAAACCTCAGGGGGAGTACTTTGTTTGTCAGTATCTTTTTGTCACAACAATTTGGCCCTGAAGTGTGATGACAGCTTGAACCAGGGGGTGTCAGCAGCTAAATTTTAGCCCCTTAGTTCAGTGGAGCATAGCAGGACACTTCTTTAGTTTTCATGGATGGATAGATGATGGAAGCAAAGATAACATCCCAGCAGGGTTTCTTCTTGTTCAAGGCTTTCAGCATGTTACTAATCTCCCTAAAATTTTGAAATACCCCTCTCCCACCCAACCCTCTGGTTTCTTTGAACACAAAACAGTTCAGTTCCAACGGCTTTTGTTGCACATTTTTAAATGCTGCTCTTAAGCAGGACCTTTTGCAAAAAGTATCACACAGCAAACCCTGTAAGTAGTATAAGAATTTCTTTGCTATGGATCTGATTCAAGCGTAGAATATTTCAAGTATGAATTTATCTGTTTAGCATTTTTCTTTTATTTCCTTATCCACCATTAATCACTTTTTTTTTCATTCGCAGCTGTTACATATTATATAAATGATATTTAATTAATCATTTGGCTTTATTGTGATTCCTTGTCACGTCTACATTTTCAAAAAGATTTAGAAAAATGCTGAAGAAGAAAAATTAAAACGTCAAAGAAGAAAAGAGTGAAAGAAATTTAAAATGGATAGCGTTTTAAAACTCTTGTAGAACAGAAATGTGGGCCAAGTGAAGTCCAAACACATGCATGTCAAATGATTCGTGGTGTAATAACAACCTTCTTTGTTTTTAAATAGTAATTAAAGATCGTGTTTTTTTAATGCAACTGTCCCTGAAAGTATTACATTAACTAAAAATGCAGCATCAGTACTTTAAATACAACTGAATTTGTTCCTAAATAAATGCAATGTGTTTACAAAACCACATGGTAACAGTATCCATTGAGTTCTCCATGTTGTGACAGTATCTCTGCTTGGTTCTTTTATAATTTTAAGGCAAGGTATTTGCTGAAAGCTCCACATTTTCTTAAAAAAAACTTTTTCCTGCTGTCATCGTCTGCCAATGACAGAGACAAAACTGGCAGGCATCCGTCTTGTGGTCACATAAAAGCTACATATTTATCTAAGAAAAGCTAGATTTTACCTCAGCCATTACAATAAATTTTCTGCAGAACTAATGCAATCTGTCTGTGACAGTCCACTCTCAGCATAGCATTAGCCTGTTGATCCACCATCAGAACATGACTAGAAAAAGAACATTGGTTTCTTATTTCAACTAGAACCAAAAATGCACATTTATTTTCATGTTCATGTGTACAACACAATGTCCTTAAAGCTCACAAGCTGTAAGTGTTTCAGTAAATTACTGAATATTGTTGCAATCTTGATCAGCAGAAAACAGAAAGTAGCACCTAATAAATACTTTTGCATAAGAGCTACATGTACAAATGCTAGGAAGTAAGTTCAATATATATTTATGTTAATACATGTCGGTCATCCTCATGAGGTCAGGTATAACTTAAAATTCATAAACAACAAACGTAAAAAGAAAAAGAGGCGGTGATGTCCTGCAGCCTCTTCCTGGTTGAACCGTTGGACAGAAGGAGAAGAAACAGGATCTCTGGCAGGACTTCTTACAGTTGTAGAGATCACAAAGGGTTTAATCTATGTAGAGCTGAATGCATTTCTATCTGTGATTCTTAGGGAACATTCAGCTTTTCAGTGTTCATGACTTTTGTATACTTTCTAATGATTTAATTAAAATATCTAGTTCATTTCTATTTTTTTATTTGTTAGACAGCTCTTTCTAGAGGACCATATTTTACATCTGATTGCAATTATTTACAAACTTATTTAACCAATTTTTTGGAGCCTTTTAAAAATGCTTAAAGACTTCTCTGGCTCTGTTTTAAAAAACAAATATGGAGTAGGAAGACACAAAACTACGATTGAAATAATCTGGAGTGGAAAAGGAGATAAAGCTGATGTATTGACAGCATGTTCACTTCCACATGGTGCTGTGGAAACCTGCTGTACGAAGAGCAAGCTTGGCAAAGTGAACAAAATCAAAATCAGCAACCCCACCTGCAGCATTGTGCATTCAGACATGGCCTGAAGGCAACTGCTCCAGCCATTCAAACACCTACTAACAACAACCCCAAGCACACAAAAAGGACTTTACTTTTCAGAGATAGCAGAGAAGATCTTTACTACAGGCTGTTTGCTGGACTAGCTGAGGAAAGAAATCGTTGCACTTGTGCAATTCAAAAAGATCAGCACCTCAGAGACTTTACATCTTTCAAAAGTTCAGCTTTGTAAGACCCTATGTTGTTTTTACCTCCCCTCTTAAGATTTTGTGCCAGACTGTAGAAATCAAGATATACATATTTACAGGTTAGCCTACGAAAAGCAACATAAAGGTGCATAAACACACCTTCTGATTCCAAAACAAAATAACTTAATTGCAAATTCAGTGAATAGTTGATAGTTCTGGTATTGATATTGTCAGATGATACACAAAAGGTTGTATTTCTCTTCTAAATAGAAAAAGAAAAATAATTCTGCCTGAATTGGTCAAATAATATCATGACAAAACTACCAATCACATGTGACTTTTTACCAAATCCTATTTTATTCTTACCTGATAGATTTTTTTGGTTCACTGCTTCTTTACTTTGACTTATGTAAAATCATCAAAGTAATACTACCTCTTACTGGATTATGAGTTTTGTCTATCCAAATCTTATGTCACATGAATAAAACAAACTGGACCAAAATGCAGACAAGAGCTGAAGCAGACCATTGTGGAGATTTAATAATAAAAATAATAAACTTGGCACAAGGAGAACGGGACATGCAGTACAGCCAGAGTGACGGGAAGAATCAGTGAAGAACAATAATAAAAAAAAAAATTAAAAAAAAACAGCGAGTCCATACAATAAGAGAAAGATGGAGAATGATACAGAATTCAAGTGAGTTAATTTAGGGAAATGAACAGCTGTGGAAGAGAGCAGACATGCAGACTGAGGGAAGTTGAATAATTAACATGAAGGAAGCTGACCTCGACTCAATGAAACTACAAGCCAAGTGAAAAAGTACAAGACGCAAGAGAATTAAGTTCAATAGCACAAACGCAGGAGTAAGTTTGGAAACTAAGCAAAGAATGATACAATATGGCTTCAACCTTTTAACAATAATGAACAAATACTCTTACAGGGTTAGCCACAACTCATATATATTGAAAAAATACTTACGTGGGTGTACCATTATAATATATTTCGATATAAACTTCAACTGATGTGTTTTGCATGATGATGGCTGGACCAATAAGCAGACTCTTATATATATGATTGATAACAGAAAATGTTATAGGACAAAGGCATCAACACAGCAGGCGAGAAGGAAACGGACAGTGGTCAGGAATAGCACAGACAGTAATGGAGGAGTCAGTGGGGAACAATGTAAACTGGAGAGCTTAAATACACTGAGGGAGAGGAGAGGGACTAATCAGAGGTAAGTAGATGCAGCTGGGGAAGTGAGAAGGGAGAAAGGAAGAGATGTAAACCAGCTGGTAAACTCAGGATGGGAGAAAGCTGAGACAAAAGGAAAAAACTATGAAAAAACTAACAAACAGCAAACATAAATCAGAGGAAAGAAATTCAAAAGATAAAAACATGAGGAAAAAGTGAACGAACACATCAGACAAACAAAAATGGAAAGAAATGATCCAAATAGAAATCAAAGGACAGACATATATGGCTAAATTTACCTGAATTTTTGCAATTATAACATTACATCGATTTGCACAAATTTAAATTTTTTGCTCTTTATAGCGAAACAACACAAGCCCTACGACATAACCTGGCTTCTGCTCAGGTTGTCAGCCTGCAATCAGCTTATTTAACTTAAAAGCCAATTTTCCAACTACAGTTTTGAACAGTGCTTGGTGAGGATTCATTCATTTCTACGGCAATACTGTTTGAGCAATCGATTAATCAAGTTTATTTGTATAGCACATTTAAAAAAATGCAATTAAAAGTGTTTTACATCATAAAACACAAAATAATAAAGCCATAAAAAGACCATCCAGATTTCGGAGGGGGAACACTGCACCGCTCCACTAGCATTTCCTTTGGCAGGTTAATTTTTTATGATGATGAGAAACATTTTATGGTTTTGAAACTTTTAAAATGTCAAAGGGTCTGAAGTCTGAAATGGGCACAGATGTAAATTACACCAAATTCGGCCAAATGAGTTTGGCAGTTTTCCAAAACAGCACAGAATATGAGATGTTAACTCTCTAGTAAAATAACAAACACGATCTTAGAATACATTTTTGTTTCTCGGATCTTACTGTGTTTCATTTTGCGCGTGAACCAAACACAGAAACCATGACTGGATTGATCTTATCTCTCACAAATGGAAACATACAGATTTTGTAAATGTATGAATGCTGCGTTTCAGTTTACACTAGCATATTATGTTGTCATTTGTTATGTTGAAGTTTTTCATCCAAAGCAGCTTACAAATAAGGGCACAACAATTCAGTTAATATCAAAGGTGATCAGCGCTTTGAAAGATTAGTGACATGAAATTGATGAAAGTAGCTAAATGAAACACAGCAACAGAGTGCTGTTTACAGATTCGGTAGAAACATGGCCACAATGAGAAAAAACTGTCTATTACAAGAAGGAAAAAAGGTAAATCAATACAGAACAGCCGAAGATGTTGGTTGTTCCCAGACCATAATCTGGAGCAAGTCCAATCAAAATATAAAAAGTTGCAAAAGGAAAACATTCAGGTGCAGCGAGGAAGACATCAAAGCATCAGGACACAAAACTCAAAACAATCAGTCTTAAAAATAGAAAATGCGCAACAAAAGAAAAGAAAGACAAATGGGCAGAAATAGGAGTCCACATTGGGGAGTAAAAGAAATCAACCGGGATACACAGAAGAAAGAATATCTGACCAAAAGAAAAAAAAGGTTTGAGTGGTCTAAAGACAAGCAGCCTTGGATAGTGAATAACTGCAAGAATTGGACTAGCAAAATATATGACACTGACATTTACTTGATGCCATGCAATGAAATATGTAAAGATGTTTACAGTGATTGATAATCTGAGAGCTATTTTTCTGTTCAAGCAGCACAGCATATACCTCCACAGTGAATGCAGCGCTGAACCTTGATATTTTACACACTTCTGTAATTCTATCAATTGAAAGTTCATTTCCCAAATAATTGCAGCATCAAGAATACTGGAGAATATTCATTAAAGCACTCTGGTTTTGCTTTTTTGGTTTCTGATTCCACTTTTTTTTGTGCCTAATTTAAGGATTCCATCGTTGTTTTCTGTTACCTGATCAATGAAAATATGTCTTCAATCAGAACAATGTCATTGCATTTCCTCAGATGCCATTTTTACAAAGGCAGAATGTTATTTCTGTGATTTTCTGTTTCTCCCAAATAGCAAAGTAACTGATTGAACATTCTCCAACTGTATTGATTTAATATTTTTGCCAAGGGCTGTATGCTGGTCTTTGTGTGAATGCATGTGTATTCTAACTTCAAGCTACGATCACAGATAACCCTTCTCAGCGTCTGTTCATTGGATCTTTTTGAGCACATTGTAATCTGTGTCCAAGTGCTGAAACCAGATTCTTCCCTTCAAACTACAGGCGCCTCAGATAGTGACAGAGAGCCAACACACACAGCATGCCCCAAAGGATCTTGGACAAAGAATGCACAGGGATATTCGCGCACACACCATACAATATTCCACATAGACAAACAAGTCACATGAAGATATATGAGTATACTCTGTAATGTATAGCTCTAAAATCTCTAACCTCTGCTAACTCTAACCTCATTAGGAAGATGAAGAATATTCAGCATGCTGCATCCGGACAGAGGAAGTTTGGTCTCTTCTTTCTATTTTTGCATACTTAACGATCACCTCACTTTCTCAGAAGAAACATTCAGGGCTCTTTACATAATCGATGCCCTCGAACACGCCGGGTCCAAACATGGCACCCACAAATGTGCTAAGAAGGCATCAAAGATAGTTTCTCTAAACCACCTTCCGAGGTGACCTGAGAGACTTGAGTCTGCATGGGTTTGGCAACTCTGTATGGGTTCCAGTCCATCAAGGGACACATCTGAAGATTTTTTGGTGATATCAGTGAATATCAGAACTCTGTACAGGTAAGTAAATGTCATTGCTATAGTTTATTTTTGATCGCCCAAAACTGTTTTACTGCATTGCTAGGTTATGATCCACGGATGTTGTATCTGTTACACAGAATATGTGTTTAACTGCACATGAAGCCGCAATCTGCGATCTAGACATTTTTATTCTAATTGGTCAAATAAATATTAGCCTGGTTGTTCAGAAAAAATATCATCACTGCTGCTATATCTGTTACATTAAGCATTTGACATGCCGAGGTCAGTAAATCTTCATCAGCGCAGCGGGAGAATATGCATGATATCAAGTAACATTATAGTGGCAATGTAGCACCATTTCCATAATGGGCCTCTAGGTGATAGTTTCTTTCCAATTCCAAAACAAAGCTATCAAATTCCCTGTTTTGGCTGGGAAACTACCGTTTTTACTAATTTTTCCCATAATCATCTGTTCAAGCAGCACAAAATCTCTTAGTTTGTCCAGTAAATCTCTGGCATTATGACACAACAATAAAAACATTCCTCTGAGTCTTCAAACTGAACTCTGTCACTCGCCTCATGAGAACTCCCACTTGTTGTAGGGTTAGTGCTGACAACAGGAACAAAACCAGCAAAAGAAAGATGGATGTGATAAAAGAGAAGGGATTCCTGCCAAAAAATAAAAAGACGACATGTAATATTTCTGAAAAATTTGGCAGCGAATTTACTTTCATTAAGAGGAGCAGAATGAGACACAGTCATGCATTCTGAAGGATTTGTTACTGTAATTTAGTGTTTTTCAAAGGGGAAGGAACAATTAGAAATATCATCGAAGCAGATGAGGTTATAAATGCAGATTGAAATGTCAGTTCTGTGTGCCCAAAACAAAATTGCTTTCACACTGTGTGAGAATTTCAATAAGTGTAAAAGGTAAGATGAATCAAATTCAGTATGAGTATTGTGTATGCATATTAGATAATGTCCCGTAAGGATATTATAGGCTAATTGTTAACTAATGTTAAGTACTGGGTTCCCACTCAACAGGTGCCATAGCAGCACAGCTAGAAAACAAGTTGATCTGACCTGAAACATGCTGATCTGAGCCATTTTCACTGAAGTGTGACGAATCAAACACAAAAACAAAGAATTTGTTATCCTGACCAGATTCTACAATGAGGATCTTAGGGTCACTACAAGTTTCATAGAGATGCCTTTGCAATGTAGGAAATGCTGAAAATCGGTATGAAAAACCAAGTGGAGCATTAACGTTGCGGAAATGAAATATTGTTGGCATGCAGCAGTTAGCATTTTATTATAATAAATACCTGTGCTTCAGTTTTTTGTGTTTTCATTTAGTGTCTAATGTACTGTATGCATGTCCACGATGTCTTAAAATGTAAAAGTTTAGCTTACGGACAATCAATATGTATAAAATTGAAAATATGTAAAATAAGTAATTGTGGTTCAATTTCTGTTTTGTTTTCTTTTATGCTCTATTTGCATAGGAATGTCCGCAGCATTGCAAAGTCAATAGTGGTAGGCCTATCAGGTTCTGATCACTTAATTGTAGTTTGTAAGTGGTTGACAGGTGGTCATTTTAAATTTCTGGTACACCTGTCTGAAATGTAAGCGATCCTGGAGCTCGGTTGTGGTAGGTGGGATTGCACGCAGCAGGCGTCAGAAAATTTCCGTCATTTTCAAATCCAACACTTGACAGGTATGATGTGTGGCAGCGTGTAAGTAGGTAGTAAGTAAAATTTATTTATAAAGACGTTTCATAATGATACAAACATAAAAACAAGAACATATTTCAAAACAAATCTCGGAGCCGAGTTAAAATCCTGTCTGTATAAAATAGTTTTCACTGCTTCTTAAAAGAATTAGTGGAGTTTATGCAGCGCAGGGGCAGCGGGAAAGAGCTCCGGGGTTTTAAACTGAGTCCGTAATCTCACTAGAAACCTGGAGTCAAATGATCTCAAAGTCAGAGAGGAACAGTAAGACTCCAGTAGGTTCAGAATATATTCAGGAGCTGGGGAATTAAGTGACTTGAACATCAAACTGCATCCTATAAGATACAAGAAAGCAGTGAAGGGAGGCCAGGACAGGGGAAATGTGTTCTCTTCAATTTGTCTTTGTCAGGAGTCTTGCTGCTGGACTGTGGACTAACTGCAGTTCATATCAAGCATAAAAGATATATGTAGCAGGACAGATATGAAGTAGTGTGAAGAAGGTATAAGTACAAAAATTATTAGTTCAGGAATTATGGGATTTAGGTACTAAGCAGCCTCGTTTCTAATAGGCCACCTTTCTGCATCCCACAGAAATGAGACCAGTTTACATTTTTGTCAATATGTATCAGAGGTAGACAAAGACAAGATGCTCATCCTACTTTCAGTGAGCCTCTCGATGCAGGTGTGTTGCCTTTCACATCTGAGCCAGACACTCTCACATAGGTACTATACTTCCACACAGAAAACTAAAACTTACTCACATACACACTTTCACAAACACGGCATCAGCAAACTGAAGAAATCATAAATAAGTGATGTTGCTCAGTAATGGAATAGTGTGCAGTTGTTGTGGGAGCGAGGGATGTGCTGTCATGACAACCTCAAGGATCACATAAGGTCAGCTGCAGCTGTTGCTTTGCCACCACCGCGGTTACTTCTTCACTGTGTGAAAGTGAAGTAGTGTCTGGATCTTTCAGTCTGCACGCACTATGCGTGTAAGCCAGAGAAATATGCTAGACTTGGACGAATACACAATACACAAAAATAGAATGAATCTTGTCACCAAGTACTCGCACATTTCAAAAACTTTGAATGTTGCATAAAAATTCTGTAATTCTTGCCAGTCATCTCTAAAAGTTAAGAGGTCATTTTATTGAGATTCATTACACATCGAGGAAAATATTTCAAACTTTTTTTTTTTTTTCTCTTTTAATGGTTATGGCTCACATGTGAAGAAAACACCAACTACAGTATCTCATAAAATTTAATGCAATATTAGACCAATCGAAAACATTTCTATGCCATCAATACTTGGTTGGGTCTCCTCTTGCATAAATTACTGCGTCATGGCATAGAGGTGATCAGACTGTGGCACTAAACAGGGGCAATGGAAGCTCATATTGATAACTACCTTCGGGTCATCGGCCTTGTTGGGTCTCCAGTCTCCATCTTTGTCCTGACAATGCACCATAGATTTTCTATGGGGTTTTAGGTCAGGGGAGTTTGCTAGCCAATTAAGAACAGAATCAGTAATTGTGGTCATTGAAGTGGCTTTTGGCACCTTTGGCAGTTTGGGCAGGTGCCACGTTCTGCTGGAAAATAAAACAAGTATCTCCACACAGCTTGTCAACAGATGGGAGCATGAAGTGCTGTAGAACTGGTAGACAACTGCACTGACTGTGGACTTCAGAAAACACAGTGGACCAACACCAGCAGATGATATGATGCTGAAAATCACCACGGACTGTAGGAACTTTACACTGGACTACAAGCAATGTGGATTCTGTGCCTCTCCACTCCAGACCCTTCGTAGTAGTCCTGTTCCTTTCCTCTTTATCCCAGAAAAGACTCCTTCAATCTGGTTTCTGGTTCAGGTGTGGCAAGGGAAATGCCCATGTCTACTATTTGTCTCTGTGTTGGGGCTCTTCTGAAACAGATTTTGCTTGATAAGCCTCAAGACTTCTACAGGTTTTACCTGTTAAGAAAGCCTTTGATTCTGTTCTTAATTGCATGTGCTTTGGGTTATTTAGCTGATTAGGGTGGGAAAGCCAAGAGCTTTGATAGGACTTTTTGGTTTTCATCATCTGTAAGTGATAATCATGCAAATTTCAAGAAACAAAGGCTTTGAATATAACATTCTATGTTCGATAATCCTATATAATGACTTTCACTTTCTGGAATGACTGGCAAGAGCAAGCTGCTCTTTTATGCAACCTTCTCATTTTTTTTAGATCTACCAGTATTATTTTGCTGGGGCTTTGTCTTCTGACATGCAGAACATAATTATGGAAACCGAGTCTGCCACAGGAACAAACACCAATATGGTCTTAAATAGCAAATTAACTGTATAAAGCAAGCATGTCAGTCAATATACCAGACTCTTTTAAGGACTCCAGATGGAATATTATTTGCAGCATGTTGCATATTCTTTACATGTGTGATAGGTTTTTGGAACATTGTAAGAAAGATATAATTACATATAAATTACACAAGGGACCATTTGGCTATGGAAGAAGACCAACCGTGACGCCCATCCCTTCTCAGCCTTCGCTATCTTTGTATTCTGTTTCATACCTGGAACATTTTCTGACTGATGTCTGTATGGCTGCAGTTCTACTGTGGTAAAACAACACAGGGATAGTTTGGAGACTCAAGAAAGTAAAGACAATTCCAAATTTAATCCTCAGAAAAAAATTATATTACAAAGAAACTCAAACACTTTAAAATTACAAGTAGTGGTGCTCAAAACTTAACTACATACATTGCAAGTTTTATTCGTATTAAATTATGTTCCTTTGTGTATCATATAAATGTAATATTTTTTGAATCACAGTCAAGGTGTTTTTCTGTGCAGCTGGAAACGGTGTACAAACTAATGAAACAAGATGTGTCTACTGAAGTAAGTTTCCCAGGGTTGTTGAACTTCCCCAGACAGTTATTTGGGAACATGCTGTTTTTCCCGTGACCTTCCCCGCATGGAGATAGAGTGTTTAGTTTTCACATCCCATAGACATTACAGTGAATGAGCATACAAGGTTCCGTATGTTTTCCTTTGTTTCTTTTGTTTGGTCTTAGAAGAGTGAGTCTCCGCCTCGGTAATAGAGAGAGGAATAAAGTAACTATGCAACTCTGGGTTCCTCAGAGCGGATCCTAATTTGTGCCTAATGCAGTGTATTTCTTGCTCTCCGTCTGCAGATGTATTAAAGATTGTTTTTGCTCCCTGACTTTTGTCTGGACCTCAGTCTCTGAATTGTGCACTTCACAAGGTTCAAAGCCATCTTTTAATTTGACCAACACACTGCTTCTGACTGGAGGTGACATTAATATTTTGACAACTTACAAACTAAGTAAAATTTAAATCTCCCAAAGGTATGAATACTTTTGAGCTTTATTGTAAATACGACTTCTTCTCTGTATCTCTGATCAATTGACTGCTGTCTAAAATTCAAGATAACACTACAGGTGGAGTAGCTGAGTTCAGATCTTTTGTTTATTATTTCTAACTTCTCTTTCCAATGGTTCATTTTTGTCAAACTTACTCTTTCCTTTGTGTTTTATCAACAACCTCCAGCAAATTTTTTCCTCTCATCACTGTTGTTTTTTACTGCAAACACCAGTTCCCAGTTTTTCTCTTCGTCTGCATAATGTACATCTGCATAATGATATTTCTTAACTAAAATGCTGCAGCTGGCAGGATGATGTGTGATGTAGAAATGTTCAGCTGTAATTGTTTTATGCCATCATTTATATGCTATCTTCTTGTTCTGGCTTATGTGCCAACTTTGATTAAGTTTATGTTATTATGTTTTCTTATTATCCACTTTGATTAGTTGATGTGCAGCCAGTGGGACAGAAAGCCACATTTGGAATCCTAGATTGAAAACTGTTTCCTTGAATAACACATTATTCATAGCCTAAATGCAATAATCCATCTCGGAATTGGCTGAATATGAATACATTGGAGTATGGCTTGAATACATTGGAGTATGGCTTGAATAAAGTATTTCTTCATTAACAATTTCAAGAACTAACACAACTGAAGTAAAGGTTGTCGTCTCAAGTTAAATGTCATCTTTAAACCTTTTAATAAATTGTTATTGTTGGCACAAACACTGTGCACACACAGCTTATTTCAATGTAAACTGATTTACAACCTCATTTGCGATATTTGTCAACAATTTTATAGGGAACAACAGTTATACTGTTCTTATTGTTCTACTTGAATTAGTATAGATTTCACTTAGATTTAGAATAAAATTTTAGTGTTAACATTTAATTATTGCTTCGTATGAAGGGATTCCAATTACTTATGGTCCAATTTAACTTATTGGACCAATGATGTCAGAACTTTTCTTTCCAGCTGATCACATCAGAGGTTGACAGAACAACTCATCACTGTTTCACTGCTGTGTCTCTAATCTAGAGATGCTGAACACTCGTCCACCACATTCACTTTTCCTCAGATACTGGAAATGTTTGACCGATTCTTGTTTTCTTTGATATTTCAAATCCTTTGCTGTGTTTAGGAAATTATTTTAATCTTATCTCTCCACTGCAGATAAGGTGCTTGTTTCAAAATCATGCCACAAAATGTTCCACCAACTTTGTACTTGGCCTCTTGCCGATGTCTAAAATACTCAATGACAGCAGCTCATTCAAGTATATCTATAAATGACAGGAATCTGGGTTGTGCTGGAAAACTAAGGTGGACAAAGGCAAAAAAATGCGAACAGTGAGTCTCCTGTGGTGGTCCTGTGCTGTTGACCACCTGGTTAGACACAAAACCTTGGTGTCACAAACTGCGGTTTGCTTGTCAGGTATTGATCCAGGTGGTTGCTGAAGCCTCCACCTGTGTCTACTGGAGAGGGTTTGATGAAGGAGGGGTATGACACTATCCACTCCATGGTGCCTTTCTTTGGAATTTGAGGTTGTAGCTGAAGCAAGACTTGAGCTTTTGAGATAAGAATCTGCTGCTTCTTGTTGAAAAACAAGGTAAAAAAAAACAACTTGTTGCTATGGTTCCACATTATAACAACTGACCAGGAGTAAAACAGTAGCTGCGAAAATTACTCCAGCTGCACAGCATCTAAAACCTGAGGGAATAATCTTCCAAAAAAGCATGACTAAAATAGAAAAAGGAGGAATAAAATTTTTTTTAAAAGAATAAATCAGAATGAATATAACAGGCCTACCCTAACATGCTGCCACTCGGAGCATTAATTTAATAACAGTTCTCAGTATCTTTAGTGCTTTTCTCACATCAGTAAAATACGCATAAGATAGTGGATTTTTTAAAGAAATTAAGAAATGTGAAAAACCTTGTTTATGACCTACAAAACTATATCGTTTGCTCAAAATGAATAGCTCAAAACAAGTATTAGTTTAAATTAAAATGTCATCAAAATCCAAATGCCTGACACCATTGTTTATGAACAAAATGGTGAAATAGCTTTGTCATGTTGCATCCGTCAAGAAAAAGAAATGGATATAAATCATACTAGATTATAAGTCACATTAATTTAGAGATTGTCAAACATGAAGAGGACCTTGTTTATATTAATGATATAAGTTAACAAGAATTAACTTATATTATTAAGTTAATACTCTTAAACTGATAAAGTTGGACATCTGCTGACAGTTCCTGACAAACCGACAGCCATGCTCTACATTAGGAAGGTACACGAGGTGTGCAGCAGAGCAGAGACACATGCAGTGTAAATCCGGGTTGCTACAGAGGCAAAAACACTGCAAAGCCATATATGTATATTTTTTTTTATGCACATCTTGCGTTCAGCCTGCGATAGGCTTTCCAATGCTCATGCCCGACCATATGAATTAATCTTTAACACCAAAGTTGATGTTTCATGAAAAACAAAACATTTAAAAATCACACCTGAATATCAGTTGCAGGACTAGCAAAACTATTAAAAAAATATTTAGTGACTTATAGCTAAATATAGCTGATTTTGAAATGATGTTATAAAGCAGCTCTTGATTATATGGCAGGTATTGCTGCATGTCCAAAATAAATAGCAATTTGTTGGAAAGAGTGAGAACCTGCTGCTATGCTGTAAGTGCACAAGGAATTGAATGTTGCGGAGGTTCAACTAATGGCTATGAGAATTTCAATTATAATCAGAGATGCACATCTCTGAATATAATTTCTTGTAAAATTCAAGCATTTCTCAAGAAATTATTTTTTAAATGGCATAATTGTTCTCAATAATGAGGAAAAATAGCCTCAATTTTGATATTGCAATAAAATACAGTGGTATTTTGAGGAATCGTGTTTGGCAAAGAAATACAAATTTTGAGTTTGGAAGGGCTCCTTGATATCGCCCTAATTTTTTGCTTCATCAAAAGATTTTCCATTGAACAGATGGATGGATTTCTTTATTAGATTAATCTATTGTCATTTTGTTTGAGTACAGCGCTGTGAAAATTCAAATAAAAAAATAAATAAATATGCAGCTCAACAGTAAACATTAACTGTATACTGCACTCAGAATGGCACAAGAGGCAAATATTAATATTACTTCCAGTCAGTCAAAACAAGTTGTTCAAATGAAAAGATTGCTTCAAACCTTAATATGAATAGATTCAAACTTATAGTAACTGTAGCTCTACGATGTACTGCACCATCTATTAGTCTCCACTGTTGCTTTTAGGAAGCCCCTATGAGTTGTGTTTTAAACCTCCAAACAAATAACCCCTAAAATGACATGAACTGGTAGTTACTTTGCTCACAGTCCTTTCTGCTGGTCCATAAGTGACTTATAGCTCAGCAGGAACATATCCCTTTAAGGTGCATTACTTCCCCAGTTCTCTTCAGACAGATAGCTGAGAGAGGGTGAAAGCTTCAGAACATCACTGGTTATATAAAATACTGAAAAAGAACTCAAAGCAAAATTGCTGAAACAGCAACATCAGTCGCTTTTTGTTTTTACTAACAATGGCAGTTTGTCTGTACAAAGTAGTCTGATGGGTGACTAATTCTAGAGTTATAGAGTGTGTTTGCTTATAATCCTCAATTGTGTGTTTATTAATATCAAATAAAATGTATTAGCCATTAAGGAAGAAACTGCCACATCTAGAATAACCACCAATGTGAATAAGTGGCAGTATTATGAGTGAACCAGTGTTTTACAGGGAGTAAGTGGAACGCTCAACTACCTTTTAATACAGTCAACAAAGGCATAGAAGATGAATAGTGAACATGAAACACTATTACCAACAGCTGACAGATGCCCCTTTCATGAACAGGGGTGGATGCTGTGTATATGCTTAGACAGCATATATTTATAAATATAGGAGTTTATTTATTTGCTTTGAGAAAATATTTTTTGTCTAATTTAATTGGCTCTGAAGTGGCTCCGGTGCCAAAGTGCCTGACTCCACCACTGACCGTAAAGACATTGTAGTATCTGAAAACAGGAAATATCTGTACGTTTCAGTAGCACATCCCAGCTGAGAACTTTGTGCTTTGAGGGACCAACAAATTCCCCAGCTTTAAGCTGCCATTTATAGAGATGGATTCCAATCAAGATCAGTTTCAAGATTTTTTTTGGTACAGAAACAATGATGGAAAACTGTAGGTGAGCCACCTGCACCCTATAAAAAGAAGAGAGATTCTAGTTTTGGGGTGTATAATACTGGCGTTGTCCCACCGACTGGTCTCTAAAATTTTTGACTTCCTTAATTTTATTTGGATTGACTAATAAATATTTAAATCTACCTTACAGACTCTTCACCTATACATTCCATAGAGCCATAGTATGGGAAATGATATGCTTCACCTTTCAAGTTGGAGCCTTAAAAGTCTTTGGTCTTCTGCTGTGGAATTTGTGAATTGGCCAAGGTCAAAAGAAGAAGTTAAAGTCAATCAGCGACTGTTACACCTTGGAGCTACCAATCGAATTACAAAGTAAAGGTGGACTTACTGTATGTGAGGGTAATCTGTTTTAGTGAGGTGACAGTGGAGTGAGTCACTTATGAACCATCAAAGGAGTGGATACTTAAAACATTGTAAATATGAACATAGACAAGTGATGTAATTTTGATAGTGGCCAGTAAAAATGCCACAGTGGACAAGTAGCACAATCGGGGGAAGTAATAGCAGTACTTCCTCTATGTAGAATGGCATAGAGGAAAAATAAAATAGGCTAACAGATTTGGAATGACACAGAAATTGACATAGGATAAGGTTAAAACTGGAAATAGCTCAGTGTCATAAAATCCACTTCATCATCGTAGCAAAACTGACTGATCACAAGGGACTAAGGAAAAACAGACAGATGAATTTGTACTTGAGAGATGAAGAGGAGGAGATAAAGTAGGAGGGGGTGTGGAAGCAATTCCTTGCACACCTCTCAGTCATAAATATGGAAAAGGAACAGCGTGGCTCAGCCAGCCCTCCTACGATCAGAATGTTATCCTTCTTCTCTGGCAGAATGAAAAAAAGCTTCAAGCTCAAAGAAAAACAGCACTGTGGCAAACAAATGAAATAATATACAAGCAACGAGATGTAGCATGGTGTACAAATAATTGTAGATAAGACAAGGATAAATTGAAAGGAGGGCATTTCCTTAGTTCTCTGTCTGAAAAAAACGTTATTTATGATGAGGATTTGTGGCATTGAAATATGTTTAAAGCTTCCCTAAAAATGAGCTACAACATTTAAACACCCAAAGAGAAGAAAGTCATTTACAATGAATGATATACACTTTCAAGAGATATTTTGTTCATGTTGACTTTGCACAAAATGATGACATGTTAAGAGAAAACAATCAATCAAGCCTAAAACTACCTTGAAGCCTGTTTCTGGATTTTAGAAAACATTTTAGCATCAGTGTTATTTTCAAACAGGAAAATAACTTTTGTTTTAAATCCTGGAAATGTTCGTAAATGTTAGTATGTCAAATAGGAGGTGCCAGGAAAATCATTTGACAAGAAGAATGAGTTTTCAAATTAATTAAGACAAAATGTCTTTCTTAATATGCCAGAATTTTCAGATTATGGCAAATTTTTTATGCTTTTTTGAAGATAAAATTAGATTTTTTTGTGTGTAAATTTCATATAGACTTCTACTTTTACTGTCAACCTATCAAATATTGGATAAAAAATTTACAGAATTAAGGAAAAGTTTAATAAATGAGCATCTATGATGTGTCATATGCTGTAAATTTCAAAATTACTTTTTATTTCTATCCTAAAATGACAAATATAAACAATATCTTTTAGAGATGGTTCATGGGAAAAGTTTGTTTGCATGAAGACCTAATATCGCCTCTAAAGGTGAATGGAGGTTGAAGTGGACAGATAAGATGATTTCTGCTTTGATGATGCCGACCCACTCCACTTCCATCACTGCAGCTTTCCCTGGACAGAGTGTCTGATACTTCAGTGCTTTAGAAGTTTATGAAAGAAACTCCAAATGTCGGGCTAACCCGAGAGCAGAGCATGAATCATACAGTGTGTGCGATATGCTTTGCCTTCTTGTAGTTGAAGGAGTGTCTTTTTGCCTCTAAAAACGACCAGGTACATCTTATCTCCATCAGATGTCTAGGTCTCACCTACCTACCTATAAACTCATGTGGTAATAATGCATAGTTACAAAAACAACTTTTGCATATAGCTTATTTTAAATTTTTACCAAGAACCTATGCTGGTATTCTGAATCTGCTCTTGGTTTAGACCAGTTTATATGTACAGATTATGTTTTATTCTATGTCAAAAGTCTAATTTCTATGAAACATACCTGATTAGATTAGAATGTGCTTTTCAAAAATGGCAAGGGCAAAGTGTTAATGGATTTTGGCCCCCAGTAGATTACTGTTGAATTTATTCTGGGTACATAACAATCCTGAAACAAATCCTCAGCGTGAGATTATGGCCCTTCCCCCACAGTCAACAGGGAGGACAGGTGAATCACTTTGTTTGCCAATCTTGTTCCACCTACACCAGAAAAAGGTTAAATCTGAACTCAGGCTGTTGGAGTCTTTTCATTGCTCCCACATGAATTTTTTATGCTTAGCAGAAGATTATTTGTATAATAATAACAGCTGTAGAAAACCAAGAAAAAATGGACCTCTTTACATTGCAAGCATGGTTATTCTATTATTTTTAGTGTTAAATCCAGGTAAAATATTTACCACATAAACACTTTGTGAGTCTGAAGTAAATGAGGTGAGAAATCAGAAGGTCTATTGAAATGTTCATTTTGAGAGTTAGATACAATGTCACAGATTTATGACTTTGTCTTGTAGTACATTCATTTAAACATCATGCACACATCACTTAAAACATTATACGGGGTAAGTATTATGTAAAATATACTATTTTCAGCTTTGCATCAAGTTATTATTTTATTCTCTCACCAGAAACATATTTGGGGTGTCGCTCTGATTCTTTTAGGCATGTTTCTGAATTTCTTGAATCTCCTGTGGCAACCATTTGGACGTGCCTAAATGCCTGATCTAACACAGTGATCTTAAAAGAATTGATGGTCTCTAACAAGTTAGTGTGATTTAAATAATAACCAGAATCAATCTATATGGGAGAACTTCTTCACAGAACTGAACATTTGGAATAATTCAGTTCATCTAATTTAAAATTTGAATTTAAATAGAACCAAAAAGGTTTTCATCCTATAACAGCCAGAAGCTAAATTCAATTATTCACCATTTTCCATAAATATATCCAAATTTTACTCAAGTAAACGGGTTTGTTGTAGTTGACAGCTCGTCAAGGACTGAATAGCTACTATTATGATTAATAATAGTAGAGAAACAATATTGAATATATTACTTATGTAAAGAGAAAAAGTACAATACAATAATGCTAAATCCAGAATATTTTAGTGAAAATATTTAACTGAATACATGTAACTAGTAACTATCCACCTCTGACTTTAATGTGTTTAAAATAATACATAAAATCTAAACTTTGATCCTAAATAATTAAAATTTTCTATATGACGGGGTAATTTTTGATGCATTGTGTTTAAGGGCAATTCACCGTACACTTGCTGTACCTATAATAGAAGCAGTCATGCCATTTTCTACCTGGACTCGACATGTTTGACAGCTGAAAGGGGAATCGCAACACACGGAGCAGAAAAGGTGGTTGTACCTCCACATGTAGTAGTTTTCTGGTAGCTCAGTAACATTCAGCACCAGTGATTCAGCACTGAGAGCGTCAGAGCAGCAAACTGAAGCAAAGCCTTCTGCTCTACATTGCACTGTGTCAGGTCACTTACATTTGACAAGTGATCCCCACACTGAGTCATGTACTCTCTGACTCTGCCTTGAAAATATGAATCCCTAGTCTATTTATCTATTCTATTAATCTAAACAGGACTCATTGACTTAATCTCACATTATATTACAAATGATTAAAGAAGACCTTTATTTGGTTTGCATACACAAGTGAAATGCCTAAGTCTGGACTTCTTAGACATTGTATTCTTCTTAGACATTGTATATTGTATTACATTTACTAAGCTTGAAACTCCATTCTGCTCCCCAGTTCCTTTACCTCTCACATTTTAGGATTATTTTATTGGAAAAACAGAAAAAAAAACACAGTATAAGGTAAGAAACATCATTTATGTAGCACATTTCAACAACAAGGGAATTTAAAGTGCGCTACCTTCTGTAAACATGAAAGAAACAAGAAACATTACATTGTAGAGGCAAAAGAAATGAGTGGTGAAAAGTGTGAATGCAGACAACAGTAATGACATTCCAGTTAGTGTGAATCGAAGGCAACTCCAAACAAACTGTATTTTAGCATTGATTTAAAGCAACGCGGCATTTCAGCATTTTTGCACAAGATGCTAAAATATATGATTCTTGACACGGACAGGATGGAGAAGAAAGTAATTGGTTTTACCGTCTCAAGGCAGGACTGATGTGGCTGAGTCACAGATCCATTGTCTTCACTGAATAGGGAAATATAAAATGAAAAGTCAGTCGGTGGCTTTTGGTATCACAAAGTTCTTCAGTGTTTACAGAAGCTGAATAAGTCAGACAGCTTCACACATCTTCAAATTAGGGTTTTACTTTGCTGTAAAATGTTGCATTATTTTGTTGGAGAAAGATGAAATTTGAACCACTTAGGACCAAGGACCTCTGGGGTTTTAACTGTCTGTCTGCTGTGAGATGGCAGCCTTGAACCTTACCATCTGAGAGTTGCATCTAAAATTAAGATTTACTGAAGCAGGCAACATTTTTCCAATCTATTTTTCCTTAATTTTGGTGACCCTTATCACAATGACTGACTTCATTTTAAAAACGAGCAATGTAGGAGCAATGTGCCACAACAGCGCATCAATTGGTGACATAAATTGTGACATAAATGGCACCATTTGATGCGCTGGAGCAGATTATAGCTTCAATTCCCAGCTTTGAGCTGACAGGAGTAACACCCAGAGTGGTCTGTACCCTTTCAAGTTTTGATGTGTTGTCTTTTCAGAGATGGTATTCTGCAAAGCTTGGTTTCAACAATAGTTTACTTGAGTTACTGTCACCTTTCTATCATCTCAAACCAGTCTCTCCATTCTGAGCAAGAGAGCGTGAGAACATTTTCAGATTAAATCCACTTTGTTCTCCATTCTGATGGCTGATTTTAACTCTTAGTCTACCCAGAAAATTGTTAACAAATTGTCTTCACCGTGACAGGGTTAAGGTTACTAGTACTACTACCTACTATCGATACTCAGTCTCATCTGTTTTGGATCCATGCTGGTAAAGATGGATCCAAAACAAATGAATTAATCTGTTTTGGATCCAAAACTTTCCGTCTGCATGAGGTGGTTTCATACATAAATATGGTACAAAGTGAGAAAAGCCTGTTCCGCATTATGTAAAGTCATACTGTTTCAATCAAATAGGACAATGCAACTGCTTAGGCACCATTCAACCAAAAAGGCCAGTACTGAAACAGATTTAGGCGAAATAATGGAGGACTAAATACATTTACACAAATGTACAAATTTACACAAAGATATAACCGTAACTAAACTACTTAAACTGTTTATCAGTTTAAAAAAAGAGGTGATTTAGTTACATTTTAAGGTCAGCAGAGTGGCCTTAAAATGTGTGAAGAGTGTGAACCAGGTGCTTCAGTGGTTTCATAATGATCTAGATGACTTCTAATTGCTTGTAACGGAGGGTTTCTGTTCAGTCATAGTTAAAAAAAAAACTGACTTTGGACTGTTTGAATAAATTAACTGTTTTGCAAATGTCTTGAAACAGCGACAAGTAGTCAGTCTTCTGCTCAGCTGAGATGGCGATGATGACGACCGAGTGAATCCCAGTTCCTTTAAGCAGGTGAATCAAGAAAAACTGTAATTCTGAAAGAACAAATAGGGACTTTGGCAGGACATCACTGTGTGCAAGGTTGTGTTATGAATCTGTGAAGCTGGTTAAAACACACTGCCCTCCTCTCATAAACACATTCAGTTCTGTGGCGTTCTCCATTACTGGCTCGGTTTGTCATCACCAGCAGATTCACCATTCCACTTCTGCCCTTCCAAGGTAGATAAAACATTTGGAGCGTGTTCTATTAAAATAGCTTCACAACAGGGTAAACAGGTTTAATTTGGCAGCTTCATCTTGTCAAACATGTATCACAGAGAGTCTGAGGAATTAACAAGGTTATATGAAACTTTTTATATTCCGAATTAAAGAAATTATTTAAGATATAACCACAGAAAATAAGAAAAAGAAAGAGAGAGGAGATTAACTTTGAACAGAAGGATTCTTCATTTTTCTATCATTTTATTTACTTTTTTGCTCCCACAGGGTCTACCTCCAAACAATTAAAGTCACTTCATTCACATTTATGTTACTTTAGGAGTAGCCTGAGGGACTCTGGACAGGAAGTGTAGAAAGAGAAAACTGGATTAAGGGCAATAGTGGGACTCTAGAAACTTACACTCATGTGCATCTGACTCAGTTTAGAAGATAATTAACACAAAACAGTCAATTCATGCAAAAACCAAACACTGAATTTTTCAAAGGGTAAACTTAGTCCAAAAGCCATAGGTTCTTCTTTTTTTTGTACAGCATTGATTGGCACCATAAACCAATACTTCTATTCTCACAAATACCTATTTGAGAGGGAAACATCATCCAAAGGTTACTGCATTTTCTGCCTTTTTACTTGGTGAAGAAAGATAGGCTACTGAAATTCAAATAACTTTTTATATGCCCACTTTTGCTCAAAAGACATTCAGCTTACATTAGGCATATATTAGGTGTGCTGCAGACAAACAACTGAAAAAAATAATATTTTGCTTAACCTCATCTGTCATAAACTGGTATGAGAAAATATATAAATTTTTTGATTGGTCTAGAGTTCATATACAGTTGTGGTCAAAAGTTTACATACACTTGTAAAAACATAATGTCATGGCTGTCTTGAGTTCCCAATAAGTTCTACAACTCTTATTTTTCTGTGATAGAGTGATCAGAACACATACTTGTTTGTCACAAAAAACAGTCATAAAGTTTGGTTCTTTCATAAATTTATTATGGGTCTGCTGAAAATGTCACCAAATCTGCTGGGTCAAAAATATACATACAGCAACATAAATTGTCAATTTTGGTGATGTAGAGACTTGTGTAAATCAAATTAGATTAATGTCATGGCCTCTTCACTTCTTGTAAGTGATTCTGATTGACTACAGCTGTTCACTTTTCATGAGCCCATTGAAATAGGGCTCATTTGACCCAGTGATCAGACTCAGCCACAAAAGCTACAATGGGAAAGTCAAAGGAACTCAGTGTGGATCTGAAAAAGCGAATTATTGACTTGAACAAGTCAGGGAAGTCACTTGGAGCCATTTCAAAGCAGCTACAGGTCCCAAGAGCAACTGTGCAGACAATTATTTGCAAGTATAAAGTGCATGGAACAGTTGTGTCACTGCCACGATCAGGAAGAAAATGCAAGCTATTGCAGGCTGCCGAGAGGAGATTGGTCAGGATGGTCAATGGTCAACCAAGAATCACCAAAAAGCAGGTCTGCAAGGATTTGGAAGCTAATGGAACACAGGTGTCAGTCTCCACAGTCAAGCGTGTTTTACATCGCCATGGACTGAGAGGCTGCCGTGCAAGAAAGAAGCCCTTGCTCCAGAAAAGGCACCTTAAGACTTGGCTGAAGTTTGCTGCTGAGCACATGGACAAAGATAAAACCTTCTGGAGGAAAGTTCTGTGGTCAGACGAAACAAAAATTGAGCTGTTTGGCCACAACACCCAGCAATATGTTTGGAGGAGAAAAGGTGAGGCCTTTAATCCCAGGAACACCATGCCTACTGTCAAGCATGGTGGTGGTAGTATTATGCTGTGGGGCTGTTTTGCTGCCAGTGGAACTGGTTCTTTGCAGAAAGTAAATGGGATAATGAAGAAGGAGGATTACCTCCAAATTCTGCAGGAAAACTTAAGACCATCAGCCCGAAGGTTGGGTCTTGGGCGCAGCTGGGTGTTCCAACAGGACAATGACCCAAAACACACATCAAAAGTGGTAAAGGAATGGCTAAACCAGGCTAGAATAAAGGTTTTAGAATGGCCTTCCCAAAGTCCTGACTTAAACCCCATTGAGAACATGTGGACAGTACTAAAGAAACGGGTTCATGCAAGAAAACCATCACATTTAGCTGAACTGCACCAATTCTGTCAAGAAGAGTGGTCAAACATTCGACCTGAAGCTTGCCAGGAGCTTCTGGATGGCTACCAAAAGCGCCTAGTTGCTGTGAAAATGGCCAAGGGACATGTAACCAAATACTAATGTTGCTGTATGTATATTTTTGACCCAGCAGATTTGGTGACATTTTCAACAGACCCATAATAAATTTATGAAAGAACCAAACTTTATGACTGTTTTTTGTGACAAACAAGTATGTGTTCCGATCACTCTATCACAGAAAAATAAGAGTTGTAGAACTTATTGGGAACTCAAGACAGCCATGACATTATGTTTTTTACAAGTGTATGTAAACTTTTGACCACAACTGTAATATCGAACCAAGTTTAGCAGTTACATTTTTCTTACCATTTTTCCAGGTTGGATTGAAACCTTTGTCTCTCCTTACAACTTTCTTTCTATTCCTGTCTCATCGTTCTGCTTCCTATTCACTGACCGCAGTGAAAAGGCCTTTTGAAATTCAGATTTTTAATGTTCTTTTTTATATGTCAAATTATTTGTAATTCTTAAGGACAGAGAGTTCTTCAAAACGGAATATTTTGTTGATTTATAGTTTGTGAACCAAAATAATCGTTAAGGGTGAGGTATTATGCATATTCCAAGCACATTGTGCCATTTTATAGCACATTCAAGTAACTATGTTACCTTCAGTTGTTGTAAAAATGCTGCAAATGCTGTATATCAAACATAACTTCAAAGAAATTTAACTTACTAATTCAATGTCTTGAATTTGGGCCTATGTCTCTTTAAGAAGGTCTTACGCTCACTGCTGTCACTAGTCTGGAGGACCTTTCCCACCAAGTCGGTTATTGTAATAAGTCGAGGCTTCATAACAGATTTTAACTGAAAGCTAAATGGTCACAAACACACAGTAGACCGTGGTGTCAACATACAGGGGTTGCATTACCTATTTCCCTCAGTTGGAACATGTTTAGATTTTTTACTACTTCTATATTTTGTTTTAAATATCTATCAGCTCACTTGAACCACATAATGAGATGCCTTTGTCTGTTATTCTGAAAAAAAAGAAAAACTGCGCAAAATAACATGCTTGATGAGAAACATTTTCCTTTCATTTACACTTTCTCTCATGTTGCTGCAACCTCTCAAACTGTTTAGCTCAGTTGTGCAATAATGCCAACTAAAAAGGAGCTCAGAAGCATTTTTGCTGTAAGCTTATCAGATTTAATATTCAATATTTACAAACATTATTTTCAAAGGACAGTACATAGTTTATATTGTACGTTTTTATTAAAAATCCAAATTTAAATAATCAGTTATTCTAATGTTTTTATTGATTAAAGGGGAAAAACCAAGGCATCCAGAGAAAAGTTACAAAATCTGAGATAAAGCAACCGACCAGACGTCTCGAAAGAACACAAAATGTTCTTCGAAGAAGAGTCACAACGGAAGTGTTCCTTGTATATATTTGGTTTGCATGGTTGCGTGTGCTTGAGTCAGCATGTGTGTGTGCCTGAGATATTTGTTGTCCAGAATAAAATGCCAACCAACCCTCTAGGGACGTTATTGTAAGAAAAAAGTAGTTTCTTAGCAAGATGGAAAAAAATGTTGACGTGTACATTATCCTAAATCCCTGTGTATGCGTGCATTTGCACGTGTGCGTGTGTGTGCGCACATGCGTTTGGGTGTGTGTGTGTGTGAATACTTTGGGGTGTGTGTGTGTGTGAGTGCTTTGGGGTGCGTTTGCGTGTGTGTGAATGCTTTGGGGTGTGTGTGTGTGTGTGTGTGTGTGTG